>CAJVPT010005318.1:0-12322 GCA_910592055.1 Acaulospora colombiana | reverse complement strand
ATATATTATAAATTTTCACATATTTTTAAAAATTTTCATTATGAAAAAACTCCAGAGTTTTTTATTATAAAAATTTTCAAAAATCTTCAAAGATTTCCAGAGATTTTTTTGAAAATTTTTGAAAAATTTTTTATGGTGGAGATCTCTAGAAGATTTCCGTCCAAAAAATTTCCTGATGAAGAGATATAAAAAACAAGCCTCCACAAAAAATAAACAAAGAATCAATATAAAGAAATCAACATTTGAGTAGTAGAAGGTATTCAATAAAAGCTTAAATTACAAATTCAGAATAGCAATAAATCTATTGTTTAAAGAAGAGCCTAAAAAAGATAAAAAAGAAGCCAAGTAAACAAGATCTGAGAGATATTCAAAGAATAAATATGTAGGATAGCACATAACAAGCTTGTAATCAAGAAATTATCTGCTGTTTAAAAAAAACATCATAGGCATAGATTAAAATTCATCAAGTAGTGGAGAATTCTTTAGCTATTTATATTCTTTAAGAAGATAGAAAGTATACATGATCCAACCAAATTGCAAGCCCTTAGTATAGTGATTAGAAAATATAATACTATCTTCACTTCTAATCATTTAATTGAAAACTATTGCATTCAATATAGAATTTTTCAAATTTCTTGAAAATTATTAAAAAAGGATATACAGGATACAATAGAAGGCCTAAAACTTACTTGTTGAAATACAGTGACAAAAAAACAAGGAATGCTATTAAAAGAGCCTTGGAATAGAACTGTGATGACTTATATAACAATCAAAGGAGAATGGTAAACTTTTTAACTAACAGAGAGCAGGTCAAAATAATGCTGGGTAGAATCAAGGTTAAATATAAAGAAAAGGAATATATAACTATCAAGAAGTGAGAAATTGAAAGAGAAATAAGGAGATATTATCATGAGATATTCAAAAAATAAACTTCAATTTTGACAGCCTTACAAAGAATTGAAAAAAAAAATACAATCTTAAAGGTTATATTAAAAAAAGGTAGTACAAAGATCTATTGGTGCCAATCTTTCAAGAAAAACTACACAAAATGTTTCAAGGACTTTTCAATAATAAAGCTCTAGAAAGATCACAAATCAGCTATGAAATACTAAAAAAATTGAGTCAAGAAGAAAAAGAATATCTTAGAAAGATACTTAACTACTTTTTAATATGGAAAGTTACTTCAATAAAATGGAAGCAAAGCTATATATACCTTATAACAAAGCCAAAACCATGGGAATGTGAACTCCTCAACACCAAACTGATAGTATTGCTTGAGGCTATACAAAAATGATTCACTAAGATCCTCATAAACAGATTAGAAAATATTTGCAAAATCAACAATATTCTGAGAGAACCTAATTATGCAAAATTATTAGGAAAAAGTATAATAGAATCGATTCAAATTCCAATAATGTTTGTGAGGAAACAAGAGAAAATAAAAAGGAGTTATGGATATTTTTCCAAGATATAGCAAAAGCATATGATACTATTAGCCTGAATATGTTAATCAAGACAATGAATAGAATCAAGATATTAGAAGGCTTTATTCAAATTATAATAATTCTATTTCAAAATTGAGAATTTAAGATCATATTTTAAAATAATCTAACTAAAATAATCACAGTAAAAGCTAGAATTGACCAAGAAGAAACCATCTCATCACTAATGTGAAGAATATTTTATAACTCTTTATTGTGCAAGATTCAGAATAATGAAACAAAAGGCTACAAAATATCAGTGGCTTGGGATCCAGAGTTAAGAGAAAACCCTAGAAAAAAACTAAAATCAAGGTACACAGCTATTGCATTCATAAATAATACAATATAGATAGCTAGATTCAAAGAGAATATAAAAAAGATTCTGTAAGAAGCAAGAATCTTTTATAGGATAAATGACTCACAAATTAATAGTAGTAAATTAGTATTAATTATTATTAACAATCCTAACTAATATTTAGAAGAGATCCAAATAAGATTGATAGAGAAATAGTTGAAGAATTAAATATAATTGAACAGACAAAATTCCTGAGGATTTGGAAAACTACAAAAAAAAACTCTTTCCACTGATTCTCCTTTTTCTTAAAAAATTTTCTTTTTAGGCAATTTTTTTGAAAAAGCAAACCTGGTCAAACAATATATCTTTTAAATCAAGCTATCAAGCTTTTACAACACATATATAACAAGCCTTTTAGAAAGATCAATAAAAAAAGTATATATTGTTTTACTAATTTTCTTTTACTTCTTTTTCATGAAATTTTTAGGAGAAAGAAAAGAGACCTGTAAATTAATTCACAATCAGAAAAAAGAAGCCAATATCAACTTCACCCAGCTTACAACCAGGCCAGTGCAGGTTAACACCTTTCTTGACACTGCAAGAAACCTAGGAAGCAACTAAGTTTACTTAATAAATCAAGTTACTTCAGTTATTCAAAGGCCCAGAAAGATATCAAAGCTTTCCAATAACAAGACAGTTTAAACATACATACACACACAAACAACATATCTATTTTTTATCTTGTTATACAAACACAATCACATAAAAGTGGATAAGCAAAACAAGTATATATATAAAAATAACAAACAAAATATACACATACATGTATAACTTGTGATCCAAACAAGTTGATTAACATTCTACAAAAACAAGATAACAACTTGCAAAATTTGAATAAAATCTTTAATATCAACAAATAAATATATAAAAACAACACAACAAGGTTTATTCATATTATCTAATTAAAAATATAAACAACTACAACCTCAGAAAGGTTTATCCACGATCCAAAAATAGAATAATTAACAAATATAAACAAGCAATCATATAATTTATCTATAAATCTAAACCAGTATCAAATATGAATAGAGTATAATGTATATTATAGATTGTCAGTAAAAGAGAAAAGAATATAATAAACATATTAATCAATTTCTCAATAAAATATAATGAATGCTCTACTTTATGGGCTTCACAATAATTACTAAAACAAAGAAATAATGAACCTAGTGAACTAGTAGCCTCATTATCAAAAATATATACTATCTTCGATAATATTATAACTAAGATACTAGGAGTAGATATGACAATCTTTCACAAGAAATGAATTCTAACTTAACATATTATATATCTTTAGCAATAAGACAAAGAAATTAAAGAAGATCTTCTACAACCCTACATTGAAAATAAGTTCATGGAAATTATCAAGAATCCTGAAAGTCAACATACAGTAAATTAGAGCAACAATCAATGGAGATCATTGAAAAACAGATAATGAATCAACAATAGACAATGAAGTAACAATAATATGTGCACAGGAGATTGAAGAACTGGAATCACAAAAACTTCAAGAAACAATAAAAAGACAATGCATTAGTGAACATAGCTCTTATACCACTAGAAATAGAGACATGATATCACCAACAAATCCTTATTTCATAAAAAAGAAAGAAAATTATAAGTTAGATACAATAACAATCAATATTCCAGGAGAAACAGAAAACGAAACTAAGGCATATCTAAGCAATACTCTTAAACTTCTACAAGAAAAAAGAAACCTGTTACAAAAAGAGTTTATTATTGAAAATGAGTGGTTAGTTTTTTGAGTACAAGAGAAAGAAGATATTATAAGATATATTGAAGAAGTTATCCAAAAGGAAGACAACTTCGCTATCCAAAATATAATACCATGGAAAACTTATAAGAAATAAAAAATAGAAAGAAACCTTGATAGAAAAGTTTTTCAAAAGTTCAAAACAAAGAAAATACTACCATCTGACATTTATATTTGATAGACATGGATCAGAAAACCAATGAGAATCTTAAAAAAATATATCTAAAAAGATATGAAGAAGTCCAAAATATTCATATCTATGAGGTGAATATACTGTAAAACCATAAGCAAAAGCCTATATCAAATGGCACAAATATCTTAGCCTAAATTCTAAAGAAATCTGAATAACTCCAATTAGTACAGAAATGTCAAGGGCTACATTTTTCAAGTTTGAGCTTAGTAATAATGAAATCAATCAAATATTAATTGAAAGAAAAGACAACTCAAAAAACTCTTAAGTATTGATAAAAAAACCTACACCAGTCTGATAGTCCTAGCATTGAATAGTATACAAGTTAAGGCATGCTATATATCCAAAGATCCCGATATACTCAAGAAACATAACTTTATAGTAGTTTGTTTTAAAACAAAAGAAGAAAAAAACAAGATATACAAACAATATATTTTCTTACAGGAACATTGCCTCTTATAGAGTATCAAATACATATTTAAAACAAAAAGACAGAATTCTAAAGATGAAGATAGAAATACAAGATTTAGATCTAAAAATATAGAAATAGACAATAAATAAACACCCAACCCGCAATCAGATAATAAATCAATAGAGTCTATTTCTAATCCAGCAAGTTATCATAGATTCAGAAATTTGAGACAGATTAGATAGCAAAACAATAATAGAATAAGGTATGAAAGAAACAATAGAAAAGAATATTCTACAATAGAAAGCAATAGAAAACCAATTAAAAATCAACAAAGCTATAGAAATAAATCTTTTTAAGTCAATATAAGACCTAAAATAGAAAGCAACCAAGATCTTTTAATGAATATTCTAGTCAATTGAGAAAGACTACATGCTAGAATAGATAATTTAGAGAGACAAATAGGTTTCAGGAAATCAAGACTCAATAATAAGGAAGCAAACCACTTTTAAAGGCACACCAGTCCTTTATAGTAATCAAAAGGAGCAACAACCCATTGCTTCCTTATTAAAAACTACAAATATGGATAACAAATAAACTTTAAAAAGTAGTTATAGAATAGAAGAAGAGAGAAATATAAATATCACAACATTTCTATAGGAAAAATAGAAAAAATAAGAAAAATTTTTTAATACTAGTAGACATAGACTAATAGAAAAAATCAAAGAAGAAAATGAGATAAGTAAAAAGATGATTAGATTAGATACATACAATATTAGAAAAATCTCTGATAAAACAAAGCAACAAAATCTAATTGAAGAGATACTAGAACAAAGAATAGGTATACTGGGGTTATGTGAAATAAAATTGACAGAAGCTAATGCACAATGAGCTTTCAATAATTAGAAAGACTATAAATACTTCCATAGTATCAACAAAAACATATTATTAGGGCAGAAGTCAGTCTCTTAATCAGAAGTGATTTGGAAAAAAAGATTGCATCAGTAGAAAAAGAAGAAGGATATATTATTGCCACTAATATGTTTATGAAAAAAAAAATCTGTATTATACAGATCTATATTCCTTTAAACAAATCAAGATGCAAAATGGTACAAAACAAGATAACTAGTCTTATTAAAAATAAACATGGACAAGACTTCTAAACAATAGTAATGAAAGATTTTAATGCAGTCTATAATTTATCAGAAGATAAAAAGTCTGTCTCAAAAGCAAGCTTCAGATCATCGTGGCAACCTGAAATCCCACTATTCAACTTTCTTGACGAATAGAACTTTATAAATATACAAGCCACATAAGAAGGCAAAAAAAAAACTTCAACAAAAAGAAACCTAACAAGTAGTAATAGAATAGACTATATTTGGATCTCTTATAGTTTAACAAGTTATCCACTACTCTAATTTGATAATCAAGATATGAAAGATGTTATAGGTAGTAATCATATTATGCTCCTAATAACTTTACATAACAAGGATCTTTTTACAAGAAGCAGAACCACACAACTTTTCATGAGTATACAAAGAAGAATTAATATAAAGGGTACATCTCCATCACAATAGCAAGCATTTAATGAAAATGTAGACCATAAATTTAAACTATTATTAGAACTGTTGCTACAAGAAGAACCCAATTTAGATAAAAGGGAAGATCAAGTAAACAAATTATGGAATACCTTTGAGAAATTGTTATATAAAGTAGCCTTTAACAAGCTAGCAACTAAAAAAACATTCTAAATAGAAGAAAAGCAATATAAGCACAATATTGAATTCATCAATTACAAAAAGGCCCTACAACTAAAAAAACTTTACAATAAAGCAAAAATATCAAAAGAAATAAATAAATTACAAGTCCTTAGCTTAGCTATAGAAAAACATAATAATACTCATAATCTAAATCACCAGATCAAAACTATTGTATCCAATATAGCATCTCTAACATGCTATGGAAATCTTTAAAAAAAGATATCCAAGATACTATAAAAAGTTTTGAATTTATATATCAAAAACTGGAAGTGAAAAAAATAAGAGATGGTATTAAAACTACTTTGGAACAAAGATTTGATGACTTGAGAAACAATCAAAGATAGATGGTCAGCTCTCTAATCAATCGAACTAGAAGTAAAATAGTATTAGATAGGGTTAAAATCAAGCTAGGAAATAATGAATACATTATAACTCAAAAAGATGAAATCGAAAAGGAAATAAGAAGGTACCATTGTAAAGCCTTCAAAAAAAGAAAAGCTAGTTATGACAGTTTATCAAAAGATTGGAAAGAAGAGTATAAACCAAGAGAATATATCCAAATATCTTAGTACAATAAACTACTTGAGCTCATTTTACAAGAAGAGTTAGGTAAAACATTGAGAGCACTTTCCAATAACAAAGCTTCAGAAAAATCTCAAATTAGCTATGAAATGCTGAAGAGATTAAGTCAAGAAGGAAAAGACTTTTTAAGAAGAATGTTGAATAACTTCTTAAAATAGGAAGTTACCCCAAAATACTGGAAACAGAATCACATATATTAAATAGCAAAATCCAAACCACGGGACTATGAACTCTCAAACACTAGATCTATTGTCCTGTTAGAAGTTACAAGAAAATGTTTTATTAAAATTCTTATTAACAGAATGGAAAATATTTGTAAAAACAATAATATTCTTAGAGGACCGAACTATGCATAACTGCCAGGAGAAAGTATAATAGAACCAATTCAAATTTTCAACAATATCTGTGAAGATGCCAGAGAGAACAAAAAAGAACTATGGATACTTTTTCAAGATACTGCAAAAGCATATAATACAATTAATCTAGATATGCTGATAAAAACAATAGAAAGGATAAAAGCTCCAAAAGATTTCATAAAGATTAAACTGAGCTATTTTCAAAATAGAGAATTTCAAGTCATATTCAAAAATGACCTCACTGAATCAATAGTAGCTGGAGATGGAATTGATCAAGGGGAAACTATCTCACCTCTACTATGGAGAATTTTCTACAACCCTTTTTTATATAAAATCTAGAATAATATATAAGAAAAATACAAAATGTCAGTTATATGGAACCTTGACATTAAAAAACAAACTACAAGAAGGTTAGAATCAAGGTATGTAGCTATAGCCTTCATGGATGACACAACATGAATAGCAAGATCTAAGGAGAACATGAAAAAGATTTTGAAAACTGCAAGAATCTTTTACACAGCCAACGATTCTTAAATAAATAGCAACAAATCAGTTTTAGTCACTATTAACAATCCTAACTCTATCCAGAAGAGATGAAGGCAGGTACTAAAGAAGAAGTGGTTAAAGAGCTCAAAAGAACAGAATAAGCTAGATTCTTAGGAATCTAGATAGATAATCAAAAAATTGCAATTGAACTTA
The DNA here is from genome assembly GCA_910592055.1 of Acaulospora colombiana. Classification (NCBI taxonomy): domain Eukaryota; kingdom Fungi; phylum Glomeromycota; class Glomeromycetes; order Diversisporales; family Acaulosporaceae; genus Acaulospora; species Acaulospora colombiana. The sequence goes on along the minus strand of CAJVPT010005318.1, from coordinate 4,716 downwards.
AAGAATGAGTACTTAAAGAAGCCAATATTATAACAAGAGTCTTTAAATATAAAAAAGTAACAGACAAACAAACTCTCAACATTCTGAATAGAGTTTTAATATCTAGAATAGAATTTGGAATGCAACATAGTATATTGTCCTAGAAAATATGTAACACCTTAACAATAGCATATAGAAAACTTTTCAAGAATAAAAGTAGTTTATATAGATTAATATCCAATAGTGTAATTCACCATCCAAAGATTCACAACTTGAAAAGTGTTTGGATATTACAAAGAGAAAACCAAGTAACAGGACTTTGCAACAGACCAAATAATTCCAGATCAGCAAAAATCACAACAATCATTAGACTCAAACAAGTATAGATAAAAAATTGGAAACCATTCAATTTATTAACCTACAAATCCTTAAGCCATCTAACAGATAAAGAAAACTTTCCATTTCAAGTAATCAAAATTGCTAAATATATAGGAATAACATTTCATAATTAGAAATGGCAAGATATCTTTAAATGAAAAAAGAGAAACTTTTGGATTGAAGAATATTTAGTACTGGAAGAATACAAAAAAGCCATACCATTACTTAGAAACAATCAACTAATGTACTTGGATTAGTTACAATTAAAAAACCATAAAAATAAAAGACTGGTGAATGCTTCAGCTTCTACAAGATACAAGCAAAGGACTCATATCATAATAATTTCAAATTATAGTCAAAAATCTTTCTAAAAAACAACTAAAGCAGTTTATAAAATCTGGGAGAGAAAACTATATAAAATAGAAATCAAAATACTCAAAAATAGATTCTAATCGAGATAAGCAGAAAAAATTGTAGATAGTAATAAGAAATAAATGAAATCAAATAACTTAAGGGAAATTAAGACAAGAAAAAAAGAAAAATGTTACAATAGTAAAGCACTTTATCAGTTATAACTCCAACAATAATCAGGAGACCAATATACAAAAATGTCTAGGATGTTCAGAAGGAACAACACTAAATGGTAACTGTATCCTTGAAAGAGAAATAGTAGAAATACAGTATATGTAATATCATATCTCAATACAAGAAAGTCCACTAGAAGAACATGAGACTTAAAAATCCTCAACTTCAAGTCAGCACTTAAAAAAAATATCAAGAATGTGATTTACAATTAAAGTTCATTAAAGATCCAAAATAATAGAATAAATTATATGAATATTGAAACCTAGGAAGAAGCTATTATCAAAAAACATATTAGAGAAGATGCATATCAAGATCACTTAATAGATATATCCCAATGTAATCTTAGATCTAAAGAAAAACTAATCTTCTATTTTGACAGATCACTTATTAATCACGAAAAAAAAGATATAAAAATGGAAACAGTCTAGATCTAAATAAGAAAACAAATAAAAGTAAACAATTGACCCTTATCTACAAGAACAATACTTCTAATAGTCTCAATTGAAAGTATAGTGGAAATCTTTACAAATAGTTAAGCATGTATTTCAAAGTAGAAATCCTTAGAAAAAGAAAATCTAAAAAGGACACAAAAAAGATAGCTCAAGGAAAAAAATTGATCCCTATGGGCACATATGGTAGAGCTAATAAAAAAGAAAAATATAGATCTAAAGCTCATAAAAGTCAAGGTACACTCAAATAACCCTTATAATGAAGAAGCAGATACCTTAGCTAAAAAAGCTCTAAAATTTCTACCAATCAAATGGAAAGATCTTACTTTACCCAAAATTATAATTGAAATTAAGTGACAAAGGACAACTCTAAATAATCCAATTAGGCAGTTCCTAAAGAATATTAATAATAAGACAACAGTCTATCAATGGACACAACAAAATAGAATAGAGAAAAAATGGAGTCATCAGATTTCAGAACACTAAGCTTATATATGAGACCTAATATAGGAAAGGGTTAAGGATAGATGCATGTAGAATACATATTTTAAACAATCTCAACAAAAAAGTTTTCTTATTAAACTGGTCAATAACGAGCTACCCACCTTAAATAAGTTGATAGTAAGAAGACCAGATTTATACAAGCAAGTGAAATACATTGCATGTAGTCAACAAAATGAAATTATAGAATACTTGCTAGAATATTTAGCCTATAAAGATCAGCTATAAGAAGCATGGAACAATAAAGTAGATGGAATCATTAGAAACTTTAAAGAGCTATTGTGGGAAAGAAAGAAAGAGGCTGAAGAAAAAAATTTCAGGCTAAGTATTGATGACTATAAAGAAATAAGATAGTTTAATAAATAGATTGCTAAAATAGTGAAACAGATTTCTGAATCAAGTCAGAATATACTAAGTTTCTGTACTGGTTTTATAAGTACTAACATTATCCTAGAAGTGACAGATCTAAAATGTTATGATAAATGTATAGGAAGAACAGTAAGAAAGTAGATATTAAAAATGCAAAAAGAGTTTATAACCAAATCCGAAAAGAAGTCTGAAACAAGAGATGCAAAAGGTAATCAAATAGGAACGAACATAAGAAATTAGTAAAAAAGACAAGATAAAAAGATCCTCTTATTTATCAGGCCAAAAAACTACACCCCAAAGAAAAAAAATTCACTACCTGAAGAAGAAAACCTTGAAGATGAAAGCTTTTGAGAAATTTTAACAAGAAGAGTAAAGTATGAAATGAAATAGTTAAGTTTTAAGTTTTGTCAGAACCTCACAGAATGATCTGTAGTAGTAACTTGCGGACAATGAAGTTAACAGTTAAAAGGATCTTTATCTAAACTACTGATGGAGTGATAAATAACTCCTGAAGTTGCACTTAAAGTTTTAATAATTCTGAAAATAGAGATAAGTAAATTAGATAAAAACTTAGCTTTAGCAATATATCTTTAATGTAAAGTATACGCATGTTTAATAAAGCACATATACCTAACCTGACAGAGGGTTTAAAAAAAAATTCCTAAGGATTTGAACAGATAATCCAAAAATCTGCTATTAAGCTTAAAGAATAGATACTTTAAGAAATAAATATAGTTATCAAGACCTTAAAAAACAAAAAATTAACTGATAAGCAAGCACTATATATTCTGAACAAAATCCCAATACCCAGAATCAAATTCAGAATACAGTATAATATACTATTCTGATAAATATATAATGTTCTGACAAAGATATATAGAAAGCTATTTAAAAATAAGACCATATTATACTGATTCATATCTAATAATGTAATATATCATTTTAGAATTTACAATTTAAAGAAAGTTTAAATATTGCAAAAAGAAAGTCAGATAATAAAATTATGCAATAGGTTAAATAACTTAGAACCAGCTAGAATTATAACAATTGTCAGGTTAAATCAATTACAGATTAAGTACTGAGAATCTTTCAACTTGCTTATATATAATTCACTAAACCATTTTTCGAAAAAGTGTAACTTTACATTACAAGTATTGAAACTGATCAAAGATATGGAGATAATCTTCCATAGTTGGAAATGAAGTGATGTTTTTAACACTAGTCGAAAAATATTTATTTAGCATAATACCACTTGTGTAACATTTGTCAAAAAATAAATAATTCGGCATATTAATAACATAAATAAATCGTCAATCTATTTCTACCATATAATTCGGTATATAATTCAGTATAAATAATCGTCAATCAATTTCTACTATATAATTCAGCATTATTTACTATATTTGCACTATTTTTACTATATATTTCATTAAATTTTTTCTCAAAAAATCATTAAATATTCATTAAAATTTCAATTTTTGTCAAAATTCACATATTTACTGAATTTTTAATTATATATTATATTTATGATTTAGAGGAATTACAGCTAAATATTCCTGAGAGTCTTGCCAATTTGAGATTCTGTATCTAAATGGAATAAATCGGCCAAAAATATTATGAATAGGAATTATGCATTCACGTCTAACTGGATAAAATTCGGTACTCCATAATTCAATATTCGCGTTATTTTCAAATCCGAAATAAAATCTATTTTCTGCCGAATTAACCAGTTTATATCACCAAATAAAGGCCAAATGATGTTCAATAACATTATTCAGAAAGTTTACTGAATGTGTAAAGAAGAATTGAACTTGTCCCGGATATAAATCAACACTTCCATCGTAATTCACGAATCTAGCTAATATAAATGAGCTCTTAATATTTCGTGAGGACATAATAGAATCGAATATTTCACTCCCGATTCGACATCTACCATATTGATCTACTCTATTTTAAATAATTATCGAATTTTCTTTATCTTTCATAAATGGCTTCTGAAAGTCCTTGGTTTCATAAAATGTCTTATAGTATTTGACTAATAGATCTAATATTTCAGCAGATACCTCTAAATTTGATTTTTTCAAGTGCAAGAGTTCACCTGGAAAATGTTTGGATTCATTAATTATTGTTTTGTAAATATTATATGTATTGTTTAAAAATTGATATAATTCGTCAATTGAAAACTAATCTAGTTCAGAAATTGAGCTAATATTTGATCGATTATTTAAAATTTCAAGCCCCTGGTTATTAGTAGACATAGTTAGATTAATAATTCGACGATCATTCATCAATCTTCGCATTAATTCAGGTTCAATATTTTGGTGACTATTAGGCAATAAACCTAGATTAAAAATTCATTAGAATTCTACTTCCGAATGTTAAATTTGTTTAAAAACCTACCTAATATACCATTCATTCTCTCAAATGAAAAGTACCAAAATGCATACAATGGCCC
>CAJVPT010005317.1:0-12323 GCA_910592055.1 Acaulospora colombiana | reverse complement strand
AAAATAATTTCCATTGTTAAAAGCTTGAATATTATTGAATAAGAAAATTTGAAGGATAGAAAATAATAATTATGAACGAATAATCAATATACTTATATGATGTTTCAATGAAAAAATTAATAAGATGTTTAGTTTTAAGAAAAAAAAATAGATATAGACATTGTAATACGTAGTATAACATATTTAAAATATTTAATGTGAAAATTAATTAATTATAAATTAAATAATTTTGTTAAGTAAATTAGTAATAATAAAAGTAGATTTCAAAAAACTATTGTAAGACTCTAAAGTATAACTGAATAAGAATTCCCTTTTATTATCAATAATACAATTAGATCTTACTTAAATATATGATTTTACATTAATTTATAACTTTGCAAATAAATAAAAAATATACTGTAATTATTGAACTACTCTTAATAAATATTGATCTAAAAAAAAATTATTTTTTTTTTGAAAAACTGTAGCTGAGCTAGATCATCAGTTTATTAATCAATTGAAAACATAAGTACATTTTCACTCTAGCAGTATGATATATACTATAGCTAAACTATTATTCTAATCTAATCAACTCATCGTAAGCATAAAAGCCTCTAAGTTTGGCCTTAAGAACAATATTTTGCTTTACAGTATCTTTGAATAAAAACCCTTCTAGTTCACTGCATCATTGCTGGCAGGTTGTTATTATTATATATTATACCAAGCAGCCAGAATGCAAAAAACCATAAAAGGATAAATTGAAAAAGAAGAAAGGGAATATTTAAAAATGTCTAAACAGACAACAAAAAAATAAAAGAGTAAAAATTAAAAAAAAATTTATAGCTTTCTTCAAAAATCTATTTCTCAAGACCTCTTCTCAATAAGAAATATCCTATTAAGATGTTCTTTTTCTTTTAATCATTTGAGAAACTTATCTATTCTTGATTTTGATTATCTTCTTATATATTATCTGAGAAAACTTATTACCTAGTGAAAACCTTTGTTTCCAGTAACACACTTGATTCCAATTTTCTTTGAATAGTAATTTTTTATCTATTTGTGATAAATATGTGACTTATGATGGACCTTAAATTTTAGTAAAAACTTAACTATGTTGTTTCAATATAATATCTTCCAACAATCACACTTAGTTAAAGGAATTTTATTGATAAATATCTACTTTTATCCAAAAGATCATATTTCCCAATAATCATTTTATCTTGTATAATAAGAGAATTATGAATAGTAATGGAATTCTCATCAATTGCAATATTCTTTAATAACTTCTGGAGAAATGCATTTTCAATTATAACCAAAAGGTAAAAGTTTAATATAGACTAGCAACCGTTTAATTTTATTGCTTGACTGGAATAAAAAGGAGATTTTGGTTTTAAATTTTGTCTGACTAGAATAATAAGAGAGAAAGATTTCAACTTAAACACATAATAGTTTTTTTATTACCTGGAAACTTGTTGTTCATATTTTATCGGCTTCATGGAACTTGATTTGTAGATTAATTCAATTGAAGAAATGGAATGGGAATGGAGCACCAATCAACTCATCCTATTATCAATAACATTATTAGAATATATGGAGTGACCAATAGGAACTTGTTTACATTTAGCTACTAACATGTTTTGTATTCACCAATATTTTGCAATAAATTGATAAAATTTCTCAGAAAACCAAAAAATTTTAGGTAACTATAAGAGAAAAAATATAGTGGATAAACATCTTGAAAATATAATTTGATGTTTATTATCTTCCATTGTTAAAAACTTTTATAGACATGCTTCAATATGAAATATTTCAAGTATTATACTATTAGTTTTTCTTTCTTACAAAACTTTCCTGCCATAGATAGAGAAGATATTTCTTGACTTTTTTAAATCACAAAAAGCCAAGTTTTTATTTAAAAACAAATATAAATAAAAAAGAGAATTTGGAAATATCTCTTAAAGTAAAACTTCAAGTTAGTTTAAAGATAGTGTTAAGACTTTATTAGCAAAGAAATAAAAAATTTCTTGTAAACATATTTTTTGTATGTAGGTAGAGAATCAGCAAAAAAAGTTTTTTTTTTATAATTAAAAAAAAGTTATAATATAAATAAAAATTTATATAATATATAAATTATTATAATAAGAAAATATACAAATATATTTTAATATATTTATATTAAAAACTTATAAAAAATATATAAATATTATCTTTGGCCCTTATATATATGAACAGAACTGATAGCAATAATCACAACACTCCTAGTAATTCCAATAGATAACACAGTTAAAATCTTTATTAATAGTCAAGCCTATATCTCAAAATGAAAATAATTGAAAAAAATGATTAAAAAAAAACACACAAGAGATGACTTAAGAATAAAAACTGGTTATTATGGATATATATGATAGAATTGATCCAAAACTTATCAAGATCAAGGCACACTTCAATGACTTTTATAATGATAAAGCAAATGCTTTAGCCAAAAATGCTCTCAAACTTCTTGCAATAAAATAAAAAAATCATATCTTATACAAGATTCTTATCAAAATTAAGTAACAAGGTAAAACATTAGATAATTCCATAAAACAATTCATTAAAAAAGAAACAATAAGATCATAGTATATTAATAATCAGTACAAAATAAAACTGAAAAGAAATAGAGCCATTAGATCAAAGAACAATAAGACTATACGTGAGATCTAATATACAGTAAAAAAGAATGAATAGGCATATATAGAATACATTTTTTAAGGATTTATAAAAAAAGTTTTCTTATTAAGTTAATGAATAATAAACTATCAATACTAAGTAAGCTAACAATTAGAAGACTGGATTTATATAAGCAAGTAAAATATATTGCATGTGATTTTTGCAAAAAAAAACAATTAATTACTTATTAAAATATTTAGCTTATAAGGAGCAAATAAGAAAAGTATGAAACAAAGGACTTAAAGAAGTTCTTAAGAACTTTAGAGAACTCTTGCAAAAAAGAAAAAAAAAAGTTGCAGAGAAGAATATGAAACTGATAATAGACAATAAAGAAGAAATGGAAGAAGTCAACAAGTAAACATTTAGACTAGTGGAACAAATTTTAATAACAAATTAGGACATGTTAAATTTTTATACAAGACTAATAAAGAAGAAATATAAGAAGTCAACAAGTGGATATTTAAACTAGTGAAACAAATATCAATAACAAATTAAGACATGTTAAATTTTTATACAGGACTAATATAAAGCAAACTGATTCTTAAATTGGTAGATCTAAAATATTATAGTAAAAGAATTGGAAAAGAAGCAAAGAAGTAGATAAAGAAGATATAGAATACAATATGCAATCAATTTTGTAAGAAAGTTTGGAATATAAGATGTGAAAAGATAATAAAATAGAAAAGAATACAAGGAATATAGAGAAATAATAAGATAAAATACTTCCTAATTCTCAAGATCATAAAACTATACCATCGAAAAAAAGAGTTCCATTATTAGAGGAAGAAAAACTAGAAAATTAAAACTTGAAAGACATTTTATCAAGAGGAATTAAATTTAAAAAAAAGTGGTTGGGTTTTGAGTTCTGTCAAAATTTAAAAGAGTGATCTACAATAGTGACTTATAAATAATGATATTAGAAGTTAGAAGAATTTTTACCTGAATTCTTAATAGAATAACAAATTATTTCCAAAGTTGTACTTAGAGTAGTAATTACAAAGACAAGTAAGCTAATTAAAGTTTTTAGCTTTAGTGATTTATATTATATATATAGTTTATAATTGTTTAATAAAGCACAAATAACTAGCCTAATAGAGAGTTTAAAATATATATATATTATCTTTTTGGAAATATAAATAAAACTCTTTTCACTAAGAACTCTTTCCACTAATTCTCTACCCACACACAAAAAAGATGTTTGCAAGAAATTTTTTATTTCTTTGCTAATAAAGTCTTAATACTATCCTTAAACCAACTTAAAGTTTTACTTTAAGAGATACTCCCAAATCCTTTCTTTTGTTTATATTCGTTTTCAAACAAAAACTTGGCTTCCTGTGACCTAGAAAAGTCAAGAAACACCTTCTCTATCTATAGCAAGAAAGTTTTGAAAGGAAGAAGAACTAATAGTATAGTACTTGAAACCTTTCATATTGAAACATGTTTATAGAGGTCTTCTGCAGTGGGAGACAGTGAATATTAAGCCATATTCTTAAGTGTATGCCCACTATTTCTTCTCTCTTATAGTCACCCAAAATTTTTTGATTTTCTGAGGAATTTTGCCTACCTCAGTTTGATCCTAAATTTTAGATAACACAATTTATTGCAAAATATGATTGGTGGATATGAAACACATTAGTAGCTGAATGTAAACAAGTATCCACTGGTCATCTCATGTGTTCTGATGACATCATTGGTAATAGAAAAAGTTGATTGGTGCCCTATGTCCGCCCCACTCTTCCAATTGGATTAATCTACAGATCAAGCACCATGAGGTCAATAAAATATGAGCAACAAGTCCTCAGGTGGTGAAAAAGTTGCTATTTTTTCAAGCTGAAATCTTTCTCTCCTATCATTCTGGTCAGACAAAGTTCAAGACCAAGGTCTCCTTTTTATCCTGATCAGGTAATAAGATCAAACAGTCTCTAGTCCATGCTAAGCTTCAACCCTTTGATTATAGTTGAGAATACATTTTCCCAGAAGTTGTTGAAGGATATCACAATTGATGAGGATTTCCATTACTACTGTTACCTTTTCACTATTACAAGGCAAAAGGATTATTGAGGAATCTGGTCTTTTGGGTAATAGAAGATATATACCAATAAAATTCCTTTAATTAGGTGTGGCTGCTGGAAGGTATTACACTGAAACAACATGGCCTAGTCCTTACTAGATCACATAAGAACCTGGGGTCCATCATAAGTCGTCTGTCTACTGCAGGTGGATAAAAAATCATTGTCTAAAGAAGGTTAAGACTAAGTGTGTTCTGGAAATAAAGGCTCCCATTAGGTAATAAGTCTTCTCAAACTGTACACAAGAAGGAAATCAAGATCAAGAATAGATAAGTTTCTCAGATGATTAGGAAAAGAAAGGATATCCCAATCGGACATTTCTTATTGAGAAGAGATCTTGAGAAGCAGATCTTTAGAGTAAGATAGAAATATTTTTTCAATTTTTACTCTTTCATTTTCTTATTGTCTGCTTAGACATTTTTAGATATCCTCCCTTCCCTTTTTTCAACCTATCCTTTTATAGTTTCCTGTATTCCAGTGGCTTGATCAGACATATGATAGTAACAACCTGCTAGCAATAATGCAGTGGACTAGAAGAGCCTTTATCCAAAGACACTGTGGAGTGAAATATTGTCCCCAAGGCTGAACTTAGAGGCTTTTTTACTTACAACAAGTTAATTATATTAGAATAATAGTTTAGCTATAGTATATATAATGTTGCTCAAATGAAAATGTATTTTTGTTTTCAATTGATTAATAATAAACTAACGATCTAGCTTGGCTACGGGCACTTTAAAAAAAAAAAATAAATAAAACTCTTTCTGCTAATCCTCTAACTACACACAAAAAAGATGTTCATAAGAAGTTTTTATACTTTCTTACTAATAAAGTTTTAACACTTTCCTTAAAACAACTTAAAGTATGACTTTAAGAATTACTTCTACCCTTTTCCTATTGTTTGCAAACCTCTTCATTCAAAAACTTGACTTCTAGTAACCAAGAAAAATCAAGTAACACCTTTGTTACCAATGGCAAGAAAGTTCCCAAAGAAAGAAGAACTGATTGTAAAGTATCTGAAAGTCTTTCTAACCTTTAAAGCAAGAGGTATATAGAGGTTTTCTATAGTAAAAAGACTTATTTTCTCCCTTTTTGACTGTCTTGATCCTCTTAGAGCTTCTATTTTCATAGTTTTTGTGAGGAATTTTATCTATCTCAGTCTGACCCTGAATTTTGAGTAGCACAAATCCTCACCAAAGATAATTGACTGACATAAAATACATCAGTTTTTGGAATGTAAACAAGCTCCTATTGATTACACTCATATATCTCGATACATTATTGATGATATAGAAAAGAAAGTTTTAAAAAAAGTGTTCTCTTCAATCATGCATATTCAACTTCTAGGAAACAATTATAATACTAAAGGTAAGCGATGAGTAGGAAAAGAAGATCCAACTCCCATCTCTCACTAAGTTTCTCAGATAGTGAAAAGACTTTCTTGAACAAAAGCTGAGGTCTCCAAGCTTCTATCCTGATCAGGCAAAGTTCTTGAAAAGATTTCTTTATCCCAGTCAGATAAACTCTTCTATAATATGGTACTAGTTCCAGTAGCATTAAGTGAATCCGTACATCAGCAGAAGGATAAGTTCCTCAAATGTTTTTCTTGAAGTCACTTTTGAGAATGGTTAAGTTCCTCAAACATTATGAAGCTTAGAGAATATCCCAATCAGGCAAACCCCTTTCGAGAGAAAACTATGAAATAGAGCAAGAACCTTTTGGAGGGCTTTGAATTGTTTTCTTTTCCTCTTTTTTTTCTAGTGCCAACTTTAACAATTCATCATTTTTCAGGATAATCAATAGTAACAAACTGTAGGCAATAATCCTGGTTAACTTAAAGATTAATGTCAAGCTACTAGAAAAATGAGATATTGTCCTCAAAATTTGACTTAGAGTATCTAGTTTAGACTTAGTTTTGTTTAGTCCAAACTAGCTTAGTGGACTCCTTATAATTTTTTAAGTAGTATAGTTCTTTAACTAATAATGTACAATAACGAGTTAGTTACTTTGTGAAAGTCTGTAAACTTTGTAATATTTTTCAATATCTCAATAAAAACATGCCATTGCAGATGATTGTGGGTTAATAAAAAAAAATATATTATCTTTTTGGAAATCTATAGATCAATAGTATAATAAGTGCATTCCTAGTTCACTATCCATAAGTTGCTAGTTCAATTCCACTTGAGAATAGTATTTGTTATATAGATTATATTGTACAAGATATATGCTTATTATCACTTTTTTTTTTTTTTTTTTTTTTTTTTTTTTAATGCTATCTCTTCCTTTCGTTGAAGTGAGCGAGATTTTTTTTAATAAGCAAAAAAACTAGGGAAAATAAGGATGAATAACTACCTGTACTGTCTAAGGATTTACAGATCAGCGAATAGTACAAAAAGCTACCTATTTACGTCTCACCAAATCAGGATAAGATAGTTACATGACAATCTAGTGTAGATATCTACTTACAAAAACAAACCATAAAAAAATAGGAAATATGAAAGTCACACTATATTAATTTTCATTCTACATCTTGACACTCCCTAGAGCATGACTATTGGCCAGCCCACTGAGCAGCTTATTGCTACTCCAAAAAGAGGAGACTAATGTGCCAAGGATTCACCTGGGGTACTCAGCACCACCTATATTGAGGACTAACCATGTGGAGCCTTAATTCCACTAGTATTTAATCAAAAATTTTAAAAAGAAAAAAGATTGTATTCGAGTTGAATCTTGTCTGGAGGGACGTAATGTTATCTAGCTGGTCATTATAAGTGGTTTCAATGAGTGGATGGGAGTATCAAAACCCTCCAAAAAGATACTAGCCCTGAGTATGATGGTTGTGTTCGCTGGAGAAGGAATGAGGGAGTCAGGTTGTTGTCTATCCAAGGTAACCTAATCCAGTCTTGTTCTTTCTATGTAGCCAATGATGTTATAGTTTTTATGTCCTGTATCTACTCGTGCAACTGGCATGCAACTTATGGTGGACCTCAGGTTCTTATGGGTACTGAGAAAATGCATTCAGACACATGAAGTAATCAATGAGAGCTTGTTTACTTCTTTTACTGATGTGAGCTCTATCTATCCAATCACGGTATGAGAAACTTTGTGCTACTCAAAATTCAGGATCAAACTGAGGTAGGCAAAATCCCCCAGAAGAAATCAAGAACAAGCACTATAAGAAATAAACATGATGACAAGAGAGTGGAAAAGTTGTCTCTTATCCTCTACAAACTTCTGTGGTATTTCTCTATAGTGTGAAATGATGGCACATCAGTTCTTCTTCCTTTCAGAACTTTCTTGCCCTTGGTAGGAAAGGTATTGCTTGACTTTCTGGTTACTATCAGTCGAGTTTTTGTTCAAAGAGAAGTATTAACAAGAAGGGAGAGAAGTGGTGATAACTCTTGAAGTTTTTTCAAGTTGATTTAAGGAAAGATTTAAGACTTTATTAATATAGAAGTATAAAAACTTCTTGTGAACGTCTTTTTTGTGTGTGATCAGAGGATCAGCGGAAAGAGTTTTTTGATATGCTTATTATCACATGCACCTTTATACACAAAAACAATCTATAAACTTTTGCTGTCTAATTATGGTATAATAAATTAGGTCATATAGCCTTAGCCAGTTTTAGTGCTAAGGAAATCATAAGATCCTATTATCAGAAATATATGAAGATATCAAGACAAGTCAGGAAAGACCCCGATGGACTCATGCCTCTAATAAAAATATGAAGACATTCACCTCTTCTCAAAAAATACCTTCATAGGAGATCTGAGAGACTTTGATTATCTACACCAATAAAAAATATATAGTTCATAACACAAATTAATAGAAGATCTTATTGTGATCATGAAATTAACAACTATAAAAAAGGATAGCTATCTACAAGACTAATAATTGGCATTAATGTCATGATAGAAACCACAGGGATAAACTAGAAATTTGAAAAAAGTAAAGTAACAATCAAGAAAAACTCCTGCAGTTTATATTTGAAGAGTGGTTAAAATGAAATAATAGAAAACTATTGATCTATTAATGAAGTCAATACCATTGAATTGCCAGAATGTCAGCACAAGATTATAGGATTTACAAATATCAGAGTACAATCAACTTTCTGAGGACTAAACATGATAAGGAACTATCATAGTATTTACAAACAAGAATACAAATAACAAAACATCAAGAACTAAAGAATATACACCTCAAGTCTCCTAAAAAAAATAAAATGATAAATCCCATAGTAGACTTCAGACACTATATGGCCTGGGCATAGCAGAACAACTGACAAAATAGTGTCACATTATGGTAAAATTGGGATATTCAATTGGATAGATAGTATAAAAAAATAGGTTAAATGAATCTCTTATATAATCAATACTTTACTATTATAAAAATACTTAATAAATTCACTCCAGTCAAGTTGGATTTTAAAAAAATATATATATATTATTTTTTTGGATCAAAACAAAAACTCTTTCTATTGATTCTCTGATTATATACAAAAAAAATGTTTGCAAGAAGTTTTATACTTCCTTGCTAATAAAATCTTTATACTTTTATTAAAACAACTTGAAACTTGTTTTCATTTATCTTTTCTATTCTCCCTTACTTATTTATAAACTCCTTTGAATAAAAACTTGAGCCTCTAATAACCTGAAAAGATTCAAGTATGCACTTTCTTTACTAAAGGCAAAAAAGTAAAAGAACTGACAAGTAAAGTATTACCTCACAAAGCTAAAAGTGACAAGAAATAGAGATTTTGTTAGTAGAAAAAGGCTTATTATTCACCTTTTTACATACTATCTTTATCCTCTTAAAGTGTTTACTTTTTTTCATGGTTTTCTTGAGGAATTTTATCTATCTCAGTTTGATCCTGAATTTTTGATAGCACAATATCACTTGGCATTTGATTGGTTAATACAAAATAGATTAGTAGCTAAATATAAACAAGCTTCTATTAATCACCTTATATATTCCTATGATGTCATTGTTGATTAAAAGAGTTGATTGGTGCCCCATATCTATCCCACTTCTTCAATTGGATTAACCTATAGATCAAGTTTCATGAAGTCAATAAGATACAAGCAACAAGTTCCCAGGTAATAAAAAAGCTACTATTTGTTCAAGCTGAGATCTTTCTCTCCTATTATCTTAGTTAGGTAAAGTTCAAGACCAAGATCTTCCTCTTATTTCAGTCAGGCAATAAGACCAAACAGTCTCTAGTCCATACTAAGCTTTAACTCTATGGTTACAATTAAGAATGCATTTTTCTAGAAGTTGTTAAAGAATATCACAATCAACAAGAATTTCTATCTCTTTTAAGACCCTCTTACTATTATAAGGCAAAAGGATTATTAGAGAATCTGACCTTTTGAATAATAGAAGATGTATATCAGTAAAATTCCTTTAATTAGGCATGGCTGCCGAAGGTATCATATTGAAACAATATAATCCAGTCTCTACTAGGTCACATAAGAACCTGAGGTCTATCATAAGTCACTCCTCTATCACAAATTAATAAAAAATTACTGCCCAAAGAAGGTTGGAACCAAGTGTATCCTGGAAATAAAGACTTTCACTAGGTAATAAGTCTTCTTAGATAATATATGAAAAGAAAATCAATATCAAGAATGGATAAGTTTCTCAGATGGTTAGGAAAAGAAAGAATATCCCAATCAAGCATTTCTTATTGATAAGAGATCTTGAGAAGCAGATTTTTAGAGGAAGCTGAAAATTTTTTTTTCAAATTTTTACTTTTTTATTTTCTTGTTGTCTATTTAGATATTTTTATATATCTCTCTTCCCCTTTTTTCAACCATTTTTTTATAGTTTCCTATATTTCAGTGACTTGGTAAGACATATAGTGATAACAACCTACTAGCAATGATGTAGTGAACTAGGAGAGTTTTTATTCAAAGATATTGCAAAATGATATATTGTCCCCAAGATCAAACTTAGAGGCTTTTATGCTTATAATGAGTTAGTTAGATTAGAATAATAGTTTAGCTGTAATATGTATTATACTGCTCAAATAAAAATATACTTATATTTTCTATTGATTAATAAACTGATAATCTATCCTAGTTATGGGTACACAAAAAAAATTATCTTTTTGAATCAAATATTTTATATAAATAAATATATATATATTATAGATTAATAAAAGTTGATTAATTTTTTTTTTTTTTTTAATTGATATAACCTTGTATTATTATTGTTTTAAATTATATTTATATAGAGTATCTATTACTATAGTATAGAGATAGAACTTTAGTAATAGTAAAATTCAATAAGCTATAAACTACCTTATGGCTTGTTACTTTTTCCTTAGGAAAAAGAAAACTAATATATCAAGTTATCTAGTAAAATGATAATAATATAAAAATCTTAGTGTTATACTTTATGTATTTATTTATATAGCTATTTACAATTCTGATTAAGCTTGTGAGGTGTTTTTATTTTAATGAGAGAGCTAAGCTCTCTTTATTATATTATTTGTTATCTATCTTTAATATATCTGATTTGTCTCGCTACCTTGTTTGTGTATAGGCTTTTTGCTTGTATATGAGATTCTTCATAGTATACCTTCCATATATTATATAGAAATTCTTTTCATTCCCTTATTATGTTGATAACTGATCTAATAATCTCTTTGTTACTGGATATTATCATATTTAGTATTTCTAGTATTTTCCTTATGACTGCTTCCCTTATAAGCAACTTGAAGGTCTTGAATGCATCTAGATAGATTTGTTTTATATAATGTCCTTAAAGTTTTTCCTGTATTTTTTACAAATTTGCAGTGATATATGTTTTATCAGAATTTTGTGAAAGTTCTTCTTTAAGGTATCCATTTGGTTATTATATAGAAAAGAATATGTAATATCTTCTATTTTTGTGTATCTGTAGAATTTGCTGTCTTTGTAAGTTGATAGATATCTGTTATGTAATTTGCTCCTAATTAATAGTTCTTTATACTATAGATTATAATTGAATTTTCTCATGTGTTAGTTCTTGTTTGATATGACATTCTTCTATTTTGAAAGGATATAAACTATTGAAAGTATATTTCTAGTGTATATTTCTAAAGTCCTCATTTATAAAGCTATTTTGAGTTCTATTAAGTAGTCATTATTTGATAAGCCTTATAGTTCTATTGATCTATTTTACTATATTTTTGCCTAACATGTTTATCAGTATTTTATCCTATATAAAGCTAATCAATGATGATCCTTAATATTGTTCCTTGATGTTGACAGTTTTTTGATTGGGTTTCATGCCTTGTGATATAGAATCAATTTTGACTAGCTTATCCACTTTCTCATTAAATGGGATGCCTGTGTATACCTTGATCTTGTGAAGAGTTATGTTTATGTCCTGTTGCTCCCTTATATGTTTGTACATATTTAGGATTGCTTGATTAAATGGCTGTTTTTTTTTTAATTTATGATTGTCTACTGTGTCTGTCAGGTTTGTTATTGTATTGAAACTATCAATATACACTACATGGACAAAAGTATTGCACATCTTAAATTTATTATTATATAAAAATGTACATAATAACTTTATTTA
>CAJVPT010005316.1:0-12323 GCA_910592055.1 Acaulospora colombiana | reverse complement strand
AGATAAAGGATGTGTTGTCTGAGAATGTTGGCTTTAATAAAGGTGGTATGATTGACATTCAGGATTCTAGCAATGATGTTGTCTATAATCGAATATTGGATTGAACCTAAGTTAGGTTTATGGTAACTTCTTGAGTTGAAATAATATTAAGAAGGGTTTGTGTAGCCCATAGTTTCTGTTGTTGATCATATTTGTCTAATAATTGAGCTAAGGTCTTTATAATGTGTACTTCTCTTTTCTTAGTAACCTGTAAAAGCTTGTGTTTCCTTATAGACATATTGATCATGTGATAGGAAGTAAGTTGACTGTGTTTGGTATTATTGTGTTTTGCTGATGATCATTGTTATAAAATTAAATAAACTGTTTTAGTCTTATATTATATTTATTTTAAATATATAAATAAATTTATCTTTGTTTTAATTATAAATTTCTTTAAACATAATAAAAATACTTTTTTAATACTTTCACTCGAATGGATACCCACAGCTGTACAAAGTCTATTATTATACTTTTTATTCTTCAATCTTTATTGGTAAAATGAGCAATTATGCCTAAAAATACTTTCATTAAAACTGATGTCCAAATATCAAGTATAAATGAAATATAACTTTTTATTTCTTGTAATATCTTTTGAATTTTTTCTTGATTATTTAAATAATAATCTATTATACAGGTCTTAATAAAAGTAACAGATGATATTTTTGTATCTAGTGCTAATGTTTATATGTAAGAAAGGAAAGCTGATTCTTTGATAACTGTAAAAGGTTGCTGATTGATAATAATTCATTGAACAAGTTTTTTTTTCATTTTTGTTGAGTCATATGTCTACTATATATAAATACTAAAAATTAATGGTATTTTTTTTAAAAATTTAAAAATTATTTGAAATTATCTTCATTTTAAAAAAATTGGTAATTTCAATATTGCTAGTTGTTAAATTTAATTTTGCCAGATTAGTTTTTTTGAGATGTTTCATTAGATTAGAAGTATTGCCTTCACTACAAGTATATATCATCATGCAATATTTACAGGTAGCCTTTTTGTACTCTTTAAAACTTGCACTCCTTGTAAAGTGTTTCTATACTTTACTTCTAAAAATTGTAGAGATAATTGAGGTCGATTCTGATGGATTGCTTATATTAATATTTTCAATATCAGCATTGTTATGGCTAGTTAAACTGTTACTTTCATTGCATGCAAATTGTATACTACTAAATGAGTTTTTATGTTCCATTTTTAAAAGAAATATATTAGTAAAAGCAAAGAATATAATAAAAGTAATTAAGTAGTAAAACTATAATATCACAAAGAAATATTTAAAAAATCATCAAAAAGAGCAAGTATTGAATTTTTTTTAACTTGCCTTTTATATTATTTTTTTAAAAAAAAACACACATTTTAATTTCTAAATAGTTCAATTTAATAATTTATGTGGACTGGTATATATCTAATTTGAATTATATCAGGTTTGATCTGAATCTGATTTGAATCCATTCAGATTTAATCTGAATCCAATTTGAATTTGATAATTTTGTAAATTTAAAATTCAATTCGATCTGAATCTGATTGGATTAAAAATTTTGTAATTTGATTCAATCCGATTAGTATCTGATTTATGGATCAATCAGATTTTGATCAAAATTGTAAACACTAAATGCAGCTATCAATATATGGAAGACAATTCAGTCACAAAAGTTTATTTCTATAAGGAAATGGATCAAAATGATCAACTAGTTACTATAAAATTGAATCAAGGACCTAGTACAAAAGAAAAATCTTTGTCTCATACTTGAAAAGATCGAGACCTATCAAAACAATGAGTTTAATAATATAGCAGATAGGTTAGCAAAGCAGGCCAGAAAAGAAAACTCTTTGATTTGGTAACAAATAATTGATCTAGATCAAGTTCTTACAATAGTAGCCTTGAAGGAATATACTATTAATATTAATATTAAAGATTTTCTTAAAAAATGGAACACTAAGAAAATAAAACTAGCCTAGACAGAGCAAAAATATATCCAAGACCAATGGATACATCCTAGTAAAAAAATCGATTGGCAAATTTTCTAGAGACAATTCAATCCATACAATACCTTTTTTATCTCCTTTAGCACCAACAAGAACAAGAGTTTTTTGATAAATCTAATCTATTATAAGCTTTCTATCCTTTAAGTGATGCAAAAAAAAAAATAAGACTTATATTCAAACACAATATGCTCAATGCATAAATTATAAGAGGAAATCCTGAAACATCTTTTTGAATATCTCAAGACCCAAAGTAAAAGATCAATTATATGAAACAAATCTCAAAATAAAATCCTTCAGTATATCAGGAAAACAAAAGATTTATTTGTCAAGAGTCAGGCAGAAATTAAAAGAGTAATAGGGTATAGATCCAGGACATTAAACAATAGGATGAAAGCCTATATAATACAGTCTGTGGCTTTATACATAAAGACAAGACCAAGATCCTAGAAAAATATTTCAAAGCCCTCAAGATTCCAGTGATAACAATACAAGAGGCTATTGGTAAATTTGTAAAAAAATGAAGTAGACCTTCAAGAAGGAAGTTTGAAACAAGTACTGTAACATTACTATTGAATGGAAACAAAATCAAGGAATTATCAGTAAACTCAAAAGGCTTAAATTATTAACAGATATAACTAGAAAATTGGATCCAATCCCTAAGAAAGCCAATCACTCCTCAATTTTTTTTTTTAGAAATATAACAGAAGAAAAAGAAAACTCAGAATGAATGAAGTCCCAAAGTAATATAATAGATATAATAAGTAGTTGAATATTCAAAGGTTTTAAATGGTTTGGTTTTTAATTATAGTTAGAACTTTAGAAGATCTATAATAATAATCTGTAGGCAATGATCTGAGTGGCTAGAGAATAATTCAAGTCACAAAAGAAATAAAATATTATTCTCTAAGTTGTATCTAGAGAAGGTTAAACTTTGTAGATGGGTGAGTCAATATATAAAAGTCATAAAATATATAAATACCAAATATGTTTATAATAAAATGAACAAGTTATATTGGCCTGACTGCGTGTTAAAAAAAAATGATATAATATATAATATATAATTTACATTATTATAATTTAATGACCTGTGGATCTATAGCACAGTGGTAGTGCTCCCAGGTTGCAATCACAAGTAATGATAGGTCCCTAAAGTATTTAACATATAAAATTTTACAGATCACTTATATCCCTTTTTGAGAGACAAAATTCATAGTTTTTCACTTTAATAGGGACAAAAGTCAGGAAATGCTATAAATCAATGATTTAGATAATGGAAAACAATTGTGTGTAGTTTTTTTATAGTTATTAATTTAAAATTTTTAATTTTTCCTAATGAAAGACATTTGACTTATGTCTCTACCTCTACCACATGAGGGTCATGTGAAAGATTTATGGAATGGAAAAACTGTCTATGACACAAAACACAATCAGGTCTAAGAAAACACTGATCATCTCCATTCCAGTTTTATACAAACAGGGTTTTCTCATTTCTGGTTCTAAACAGGTTTTTCTCCTTATAAAAGGCACAATCAACATGGCTGAACACAAACAAATCTGGAAAGGTACCAAACTGGCAATAGCACTATATCCATCAAAAACTATTTGAAAGGTGTACTTTTTCTTTTACGTAACTAGCAAGTCAAGCCTGGCAAGTTAGTTAAGAGGAATTCGGAAGGATTGAAGATCTAAAAATAGGAGTAACTAGGTTTCTTAGATAGATAGTAGTAGAAATTTAATCTGACCAGATATTTCCAGGCAACAAGCTGTCTAGTGGATTCTTTAAAAGTAAGGTTCTAGGAATGTTTGTCAACATAAATGATAGAAATATGTATTCCTTGCAATTAAATTTGTAAATTACTTTATCAAGTTAATAAATGAGACTGAACTTCCATTCCAACATATTATTATAATTTAATTAATTATGAACAAAAAAAAAAAACTCTTTCTGTTGATCCCCTTTTTCCTTAAAAATTTCTTTTTTTTATAATTTTCTTAAAAAAGAGAAACCAGCCTAAAAAAACCTTATTCTCAAAGATCTAAGACTTAACAATAAACTAGAACATCCAACTATTTCCCCAAGAGATCACTTTATCGATTAAAAGAAGTTTTGACATTACAGTATTATACTAGCTTTACTTTACAAGGGAAGGAAAACACATCTGCAAGCTGATTCACAATAAGCTTAAGAGAGTCTAATATCAACTCTCCAAGCTTCTAGCCAGACCAGTGTTGGTTTACACCTTTCTAGGTACTAGAAGGAACTTTACAAACAATAGTTCCTACTGATAAATCAGAAAAAACTCAAAGCTTATAAAGCCCAGAAGGACATTAAAGGCTCCCAAGAACTAAACAGTAGAATATTCTGATTCCATACACACCTGTCTAAATATCAAAACAAGTTACGTGAATGCATACACATCAAATAATTCAGCACTAAAACAATATAGCAAGGTTTATCAAGTGGTTACATATAAATGACTTATTTTTTATAACAAAGAAGATCAATATCAAATCTAGTAAATAAACAAAACCAAACAGGAAGGATCAATGACTCATCTAAGTAAACAAGACACTGAACAAGACAACAAATAATCAACTCCATGTACCTTGCTAAATATAAACAAATAAACAAATTAAGGATGAACAAAACAACAAATCAGTATTTTATCCTTCTTTATATATATCCAATATGACAAAGGAATAGAGAATCATATAAATTGCTAAGAAGAGATACAATAGTCAAAATAGCTGAAAAACATGACCAGAAAAAAGAAATATGGACAACCCAGATCATCTTCAACACTTTTACTATACAAGACAAGTCCAATTAGACACCAAGATCAACAGAATACTCAATACTCAATAGTATTTTTACAAAAATTTTAAATATAAATCCAACTACATTCATTAATACAGAGATCCTTAAAACACATATCCTATACTTATGGACACAAGGTCAAGAAAGAGAAAAAAACCTTTTGACACTTTTCTTGAAAGAAAAAGTCAGACACATCTTGGAGCAAGATACTTTTACAAATGGTTTTCCCCTCCATACTCTGGAAATTTTTCAGATCAAGGGTGAGTTTATAAACTTTATATTAGAAAACACAACTTCAGATGAGAACATCACTTCAAATGAGGACATGGAAGTTCAATCAACAATCAAGATTGAAATTCTAAATAACATTGAAGTTGAAATGAATGATAAAGACATGGAGGAAGAGCTGGAGAAAAAACTTGAAATGGTAAACATCCAGGAAAGAGTTGAAGGAAAAAACATAGTGAAACAAATCTCTTACAATATATGAAACAGATCCAAGCCATCCAGTTTAAATCCATTTCATATCACTAAGAAGAGAGAATTTAAGGTTGGAATCCTCACCTTCAGAATATCAGGAAATATAGAAAAAAAACAATTAGCCTATCTCCAAGATGCCTTGAATCTACCTAAAGACATGCTACAATAAAAAAAAACTTCCTCAATGTTAATACCTGAACAACTTTTACCTTTGAGAAAATGGAAGATACCTTACAATGTATAGAGAAGATTAACAAGAAAGAAGGAGAAAACTTTACCTTGATTCCTATACAAGCAGAGAAATGGAAAACTTCATACTCACCACCAGATAAAAAATTCTTTAAACAAGAGGTAGTAGAAGAAGAAAACAAGACAATGGTAGTCACATTGATAGATCTTGACCACAGTCATACTCGTCAAGAAATCAAAGCTGCCTTATAAAAATATGAAAAGGTCTCAAGTATTCATATTTATAACTACTCTCGCTCTCAAAGAAAAATCAAAGCATGACTTATCCCAAACTAGTAAGACTTGGAGGATAAATGGTTCATTTATATCAAAGTAGATACCTTTAGAGCAATTTTCACTCAACATGAACCAGATGACCATGAAGTTGATACCATCCTCAAAAACCATAACAGCCAATCCTTATGACTGTATGGTATACACAATACTTTTACAAGTCTTATAGCAAGGGCAACACAGCATGCAGGGGTCAAAGCATGTTATATATCAAAAAACCCTTTCACTTTAAAAAGAAAAGGATATGCAATAGTCTGTTTTGCAGCAGCAGAAGATCTGAACAAGGCCTGGGATGACATATATCTATACATGGTCACAAACTCAGTTGAAGTGCTAAAGAGCACTTCAGGAAGGATACAGTGCATGACAAAGAAGTGACCAAAACAGAGAACAGTGATCATAACAAAGAGAAAGCTTATCCTGAAACAACACATATCAAAC
Source organism: Acaulospora colombiana (assembly GCA_910592055.1). NCBI lineage: Eukaryota > Fungi > Glomeromycota > Glomeromycetes > Diversisporales > Acaulosporaceae > Acaulospora > Acaulospora colombiana. The sequence continues at coordinate 6,034 of CAJVPT010005316.1, read as the reverse complement.
TGCACTCAAGACAACTAGGTCAAACTGATATTAGAAGTAACAATAGAGCAAATTGGTATATGACATCTGAGGATAATCCAGAAACTGAAAGCGACTCACAGAAAAGAACAGACCTTGGAAAAAAGGCAAAAGGAAGAAGATGCAACCTCCAAGGTAGCAAATACATAGCTGAGACATCAGACATCTTTAGATATTTTGCTACCGGTAGTAACAGAGAACCAATCAATCATCATAACAGAAGAAATCTGCATAATAGGTCACAAAGCTTCTACCTAGAAAGTGATAGTGATCAAGATCTTCTATGCCAGATCCTGAATAATCTCAAGTGATTAAATACCAGAATAAACATAATCAAGAAGAAAACAGGTAATCAGAACAGGATAAGAGGAAGGTGATGGAATAATCGCTCCTAAAAAGCATCAGTCCAATCAAGGTACACCAGGAAAGAATCTGATTCACAAGAGGAATCAAGCTTATCCTGGACGAAAGGAGTGACTATAGAAACAATACCAGAAACTAATACAACCCTTCCTAGTACAACACATACCATATCACTTGATGATTTCATTTGTATGATTAAAAAGAATACTATTAATAAACTAGACAAAGAATGAATACTGTATAAGAACTATACTATTGACAACCCTACAATAGACAATACTATTACTATTGGAACACATAATGTTAGAAGCATTAAAACTAGTCTTAAGCAACAAAAACTATTTTGACTCATACAAGATCTCGATATAGATATTCTAGGGATCTGTGAAATAAAACTAACAGAAGAAACAGTGAACTTTGCTTTTAATCTACAACAAACATACAAATTCTTTCACAGCTGTAACAATGAAAAACCCAGAGAGTCTGGAGTAGGGTTTCTTATTAGAAAAAATATTGAGAAAAAGCTGGAATCAATTGAAAGAATAGAAGAACATATAATAGAAGCCAACTTCCTATCAACAAGAAGCAAACTCTGTATCTACCAAGTGTATTTGCCATCTGGGAAAGCTGAAAGTAAATGGCTACAACAGCTACTTCAAAACAAGATCCTAGATAAGCAAAGAAACCACTTCAAAGTCATAATTATAGATGACTTTAATGCAGTAGTCAACCCTATAGTGGATCGATTACCATCTACAAATGAAACAACCCCAAGATACAAAAAAGCTGAAATAGGTCTCTTTAACTTTCTCGAAGACTTGAATTATATAGATGTCCAAAACTCCTGGAAAGAAGAAGGGAATACTACCTTCACATGGGCAAATAGTTCAGTACACGGCAGAATCGACTATATCTGAATACCACCAGAAATTAGCCTAAACAACATATACGAGTTTAAAAACATTCCAGTGGAGACACTATTGGGTAGTAATCATACCCTGTTCATAACAAGAATGACAACAAACAATCTGCTTAAAACCAGGTATAAGAGAAAGATAGAACAAAAGGTAAAAAAATACCAGATCCAGGCAACTCCACTATAGAACAATGGGAGAAATTTAAACTCTGGATAGAACGCAAGCTTCCAGAAATTGATGTACAGGCCTCCTGGCATGAAACTGAGAACAGCCCTCAAGAACTCGAAAAGGCCTGGCAAGAACTTGAAACCATAATTATTAAAGGTGTATATAGATGCCTCAAGAAGAAAAGAGTCTATTTCACTCCCAGCAGAAGAAAAGAAGTCAAGATCGGATCAGTAATCCCAAAGAAGGATTTCGAAGCCTACAGAGAAGCCAATAAGATTCACTTTCTTCTAAAGAAAATCCAAGTTAACTGGGATATGAAGATCACAAAAGACATAGAAAATATAGAGAAGGCCATTCAGAATCTACAAGGCACTTATGAATCCCTTGATGAAGAACTAGCACCTCCCCAGTCACAAGAAGAGATTCCAAAGCAATTGAGGAAAATTACTAAGATAGAATATACCCTCAGAATTATATGCAAGAAAAAAGAAAGTCTTCATATCAGAAACCAAATCAAGGAGGCTCTGAATAACAGATGTGATGATCTTAGATCCAACCAGAAGTGGATGCTGGGCTCAGTCTTAAACCATAAAAAATTAAGAATCATATTAGATCGGATGCTAACCACAAATCAGAAAGGAAAAGAATACATTGCTACTAATCCCCAAATCATCAGAAACAAGGTTAAAGAATATCACAAAAAGGTATTCAAAAAGAGAGATATCAACTTTGAGAATCTAGACCCCTTCTGAAAAAAAGAATACCAACCTAAAGAATGGACCAATCCAATATGGTATTCACTTCTAACATAAGAAATCAGAGTAGAAGAGCTCAAAGCTACCTTGCAATCTCTTTCTAATAACAAGGTTGCTGGCCCCTTATATATCAGCTACGAGATACTCAAACATTTAGGAATCAAAGGAAAGGAACTTTATGTCTTCTTTTTAATAAAGTTATAAGTACAGGTCAAGTACCTAAGAAATGGAAAAGCAGTAACATCTATCCCATTTCTAAACCCAAGCCTTGGAAATGTGATCTGAGCAATACAAGACCTATTGTCCTCTTGAAAACAGCTCGAAAATGCTTTACCAAGATCCTTACCAATCGACTATCAGCCATTTGCAAGCAATACAAAATCTTAAAAGGACTAAACTTTGTTGGGCTACAAGGAGAGAGTATGGCAGAACCTATTCACCTGCTAAACAACATTTGTGAAAAGGCTAGAAAAAAGAAAAAAGAACTATGGATCCTATTTCAAAATACTGCAAAGGCATATGATACAATATCCTTATATATACTTGAAAAGGTCATAGTTTGGATTTGAATTCCTACAACTATTAAAAAGCTTATAATAAATTTCTTCAAAAACAGAAACTATAGTATCATTCTTCCAAATGGACTATCTAATTCAATAGTGGCAGAGGATGGGATAGATCAAGAAGAAACGATTTTTCCATTATTATGGAGAATCTTTTATGATCCACTTTTATGCAAGATTCAAAATAATAGCAACCTGGGTTATTCCATGGAAAAAGAATGGACTCCCAACTTTAGTAAATCTGAAGAGAAGATGAAACTCTCCTTAAGGCAAGCAGTCATTGCCTACATGGATGACACAACCTGAATTGCCAAATCCAAAGAAGATCTAGAAAAGATCCTGGAAGAAGTGAAAAAGTTTTATATAGCAAATGACTTTTAGATTAATACAGAGAAGTCAATTCTCCTTACTATCAATCGAAACCCACAAGTCTCTAGGACTGTTCAGGCTGGAACAGAAAATACTATAGTCCATGAAATCAACAAGAAGGACCAGGCTAGATTTCTTGGTATCTGGTTAGGATCGAGACAAAAAAACTAGGACACAATTAGTCTTATAAAATCAGAAATTAGAACAGTAATCCAGGCAATAGCCAAAAAGAAGCTGACAGAAAAACAAGCTTGATATGTTATCAATAGGGTCTTGATTTCAAAAATAGAATACAGAATACAACATATACATCTGAGTAAGAAAACATGTAATAATCTTACAATTATGTTTAGAAAAGTATTCAAGAACAAGGCCCTAGTCTGTGGAATGATCCCAAATAGTTGTATTCACAATAAAGGAATATACAGTCTCAAAAGTATTTGGGAGATACAGCTAGAAAGTCATATACCTGTACTATTCTGTCAGCTTAACAACAATAAGGCCTCTGGAATTGCTACCATAATCAGACTGAAACAAAGTCAAATCAAATGTTGGGAGCCAGATAATATTCTAAGCAATAATATCAACTCTTATAAGCTAATGAAAGAAAACTTGGCAGCCATAACACTGGCTCTGACAAATAGCATACAAGTTACTTTTCAAAGTTGGAGGTAAAAAAACATTTTCGATTATCAGGGAGGTATCTTATCAATCATATCTATATTGCAAGAGGATAGAGAATATGGAAAAGCTATTCTATCACTATAAAAACATAAGATTATGTTTCTGGATCAGCTTATCAATACCACCACAATGATATTTAAGGAATGGAGAGCAGTTCAAATCCTCTATAGTAAATGCAAGGGACCGGTTCCCTCCTGGTACAAAAAAGTAAGGGAAAAAACAACAGTAAATCAAGATCTCCTATGAAACTCTATACATAGATTAGAATAGACAGTTTATAATATGCAAACTGAGGCATTTCCAATAAACCCAGATAGAAGGAAGATTTATTGGGCAGTCCAGGCTAAAACTTCAACAGATGTATGGGGAAAGATAGTGTCCATAAACAATAAAATTTATTTTAATCCATATCAGCTAGTATACGATCCTACTAGTAATAATACTTATCTTCAACCAGACAGCACAGAGCAGCCTTTAGAAGTAGTCTGGTCACAGATCCATCTCCTCCTACAGCTCAATCGATATAATAATCTATGAAAAAAGAAGCAGATCCTTCTACCAGGAAACCCTACAGACTGGTAAACAAATACATTTCAGCAAACAATAGCTCTTTCAACTCCCAGACCAGTCGAAGTAGAGATTCAAGTAGAAGACTGGAATATTACACTAATAGAAAAAGCCATACAAACAGAAGAATACAGAGACAAACTTAAGAGCATTTTGAGATACAACAAAAGGAATATGGCTGATCAGCTTACATTCTACACAGATGGCTCTTATAAAAAAGGGATGACAGATTGTGAATTTGAAATGGGTTTAGCTTGGATTATAATAGAGGAAGACAAAATAGTCAAACAGTTTTCAGCAGGAGCATCCACATGGCCATTAGCAACCAGGGCTGAAATACTAGCTATTCTCACTGAATTGTATACAGTTCCTCGAGATATAACAGTTACAATTTACACTGTTTGTAATACTGCAGTCAAAGTATGGAAATCCATCTGTTCACAAATAGAGACATCTATAAGAAGATGGACAAAGATTACTAACTGACCACTTTGGAATAAGATCAAGGATCTAGTAAAGAAGAAAGATTTGAATCTGAAAATCCTAAAGGTCAAAGCCCACAAAACCAACAGATTCAACAATCAAGTAGACTTACTTGCCAAACAGACCAGGCAAGAGAACCCAATAACTTGGTATCAGCTATCAGAGCTAGAAAGAGTCCTCACGATAGTAGCATGGGAAGAATATGCAATAGAAATTGGTATCAGTGACTTCATTAAAATATTCAATAAAAAAAAAATCAGATTAGACTGGACAACACAAAAATGGATCCAGGATCTTTGGATTCAAAATGAAAAAATTATAAACTGACCAACCTTTTGGAACCAGTTCAATTTGATCAATACTTTTGATATCTCTTTCAAAACCAACAAAGACAAAAGCTTCCTAACTAACTTAATTCACAATGAACTTCCAGTCTTATAGATACTTAAGAAGAGAAAATCAGATGTGTATATCATAACAACTTGCCCAGCATGTGAACTTCATGAAGAGATACTAGGATATCTTTTTGAATGCCCAGCTACTAGAGAAGCTCAGAAAAACTTATGGTGGAAGGAAATAAAAAAATCAATAAACTCATCGGTAAAGAAATAAAAAAGAAGAATGAAGTTCAACCTAAAATAAGTGACTGGATAGACAATTGGTTAGAAGGGATTCAAAAATCTGACAGGAGCCTTTTTAATACTATCTGTGGATATATGGAAGAAAGCAAAACCACCTCCTTGAAGAAGTATCTCAAAGAACAGCTCAAGATCCCACCAGCGAACACACAGGGTATAATCAATAAACTCTGTCAGAAAATAAGAGCAAACTTTAAAAAGGAGATCTGGAATACTTGCTGTGCCAAAGTAATAGAATGGGAAAAGAAGCATAATATTACAAAAGAAGACAAAAGAAACAAGAGACCCAAGTCTAGACCTGATGATCAGATTAAACAGAACCGAAAAGAATTGCCGTTACCTTTAGAGGACTTGAACCTGGAGAACATCAAAGAAATAGAAGAAAAGAAGTATACAGCGATTATTAAGGATTGGGTTTGTCATGGAATGAAATGGTTTGATTTTTAACTGCAGACAGAACTTAGAATGATCTACAGTAATGACCTGTAGGCAATGATTTTATTAATTAG
>CAJVPT010005315.1:0-12325 GCA_910592055.1 Acaulospora colombiana | reverse complement strand
TTTGAAGCTAGAGGTTTATAAAGGTTTTTTGCAGTAAAAAGGCTTATTTTCTCTCTTTTTGACTATATTGATCCTTTTAGAGCTCACATTTTTATAGTTTTTTGGAAAATTTTGCCTACCTCCATTTGATTCTGAATTTTAGATAGCACAAATCCTCACCAAAAGTGATTGGCCAACATGAAACACATCAGTTTTTGAAATATAAACAAGCTCCTATTGATCCACTTATATGTCTTTATATATCATTGATGATGTAGGAAGAAAAGTTCTAGAAAAAGGGTTTCCTTCAATCGTGCAAGTTCAATTTCTAGAAAACAATTATAATACCAAAAGGTGAGTGATGGGTAGGAAAAAAAAACAACTTTTATTTCTCACTAAGTTTCTCAGATAGTGAAAAGATTTTCTTGGACAAAAGCTAAAGTCTCCAAGCTTTTATCCCGGTTAGGCAAAGTTCTTGAAAAGATTTCTTTATTCTAGTCAGACAAACTCTTCTGTAATATGGTACTAGCTTCAGTAGTATTAAGCAAATCTGTACATCAGTAGAAAAATAAGTTCCTCAAATGTTCTTCTTGAAGTCACTTTTGAGAATAGTTAAGTTTCTCAAACATTATGAAGCTTAGAGAATATTCCAATCAGGAAAACCTCTTTTAAAAGGAAACTGTAAAATGGAACAAGAACCTTTTGGAGGGTTTTGAATTGTTTTTTTTTCTTTTTCCCCTTTTTTTATTAATATCAACTTCAACAATTCATTGTTTTTCAAGATAATCATCAGTGACAAACTATTGGCAATAATTCTGGTTGATTTAGAGACTAATGTCAAGCTACTAGAAGAGCAAAATATTGTTCCCAAAATCTGACTTAGAGTATCTAGTTTAGGCTTAGTTTTGTTTAATCTGAACTAACTTAGTAGACTTCTCATATTTTTTAAGTAGTATAGTCCTTTAACTAATAATGTACAATAATGAATTAGTTGTTTTGTGAAAGTCTATAAATTTTATGATATTTTTCAATATCTCAATAAAGACACACCATTGCAGCATGATTGTGGATTATTAAAAAAAAAAAAAAAAAAGAGATTACAGCTAAATATTCACAAGAGTCTTATTGATTTGAGGTTCTATATCTAAATAGATTAAATCAATCAAAAATATTCTAAATAGATTATATATTCATATCTAACTAGGTAAAATTCAGTACTCTACAATTCAACATTCATATTATTTTCAAATTTGAAATAAAATCTATTTTTTGCTGAACTAATCAGTTTGTATTACTGAATAAAGATTAATTGATATTCAATAATATTATTCAAAAAGTTTACAAAATGTGTAAAAAAAAATTGAACTTGTTTCAGATATAAATTGATACTTATATCATGATTTATAATGCTAGTTAATATAAATAAGTCCTTAATATTTTATAAGGATATAACAAAATCGAATATTTCACTTCCAATTTCACATTTACTATATTGATCAACTCTATTTCAAATAATTATCTAATTTTCATTATCTTTTGTAAATGGCCTTCGAAAGTTTATAGTTTTATAAGATGTCTCTTAGTATTCAACTAATAGATCTGATATTTCAATAGATATCTCTAAATTTGATTTTTTCAGATACAAGAGTTTATCTAGAAAATAATTAGATTCATTGATTATTGTTTTGTGAATTATTATATGCGTTGTTTAAAAATCAATATAACTTATTAGTAAAAAACTGATCTAGTTTAGAAATTGTGCTAATATTTGATCAATTATTTAGTTTCTAATTATTAGAATATGACATAGTTAGAGTAATAATTTGATGATCATTTATTAATCTTCATATTAATTCAGGCTCAATATTTCAATGACTATTAGATAATAAATCTAGATTAAAAATTTATTAGAATTCTACTTCTGAATGTTAAATTTGTTTAAAAACCTATTTAATATACCATTTATTCTCTTAAATAAAAAGTATCAAAATGCATATAATGGTTCATAATTATATATGCATTCATATAAATATAATGAAAGATAAAGATTCAGAGTAATTTTTTCTTCTCCATATTTTTATTTTATTAGTTTAATAATTATAACTAATCTTTCATGAACCTTATTTAACAAATTTCATCTTAAAATTCAGTATACTAAGATTTGTCAAATATTGATAAAATTCATTAGAATTTGATAATCCACATCTGAAAGATGTTTCTATAGAACATTAGTTGTATATATTATGAAAAAATTTCTTCCTTGATTGGTAGTAAAGTTCAAAAATTCTTTATTATTATTTACTTTTCTCAAAATTTAGCCAATATCTGATAATACTTGAAAATTTTTTATCATTGATTATATTTTATTCAATACATTATTCGTTAGTATCCTTTCTTCAATCTATATTTATTTAATGAGCTATTTATCAATATTTAAGAAAAAACAATACATAAGATTGAAACTAAATACTGAATTGGATCAAAATAAGATAGGCAAAGGAATTCGAATTATCTGGCATAATTTTCACTGACAAAACATTTTTGTGCTACATTTGAGTTACACCACTTTTATTCAATAGAATCTTATTTATATATTATCGATATAAATCATTTATTTATATCCTTCATGCTATCAAAATTGTAATAATTATTTTCATAATTGATATTATTTTTGCAATAATAATATGATACTAGTGCTAAAATATATCAGCAATTATATCACATAAAATTAAAATTAAAGTCACATAAATTATTTTTTTCTTTTTATTTTCAGCAATTTAATTGAACTTTATTCCTTACCATAGTGGCATCAATTTATCAACAATTAGAGAAATGTAATAGTTTATTTAGTGTAAACTTAGTTTATTAGGGCCTAGTAATATATCAAAAATTAATATATTTTTATGTTTAAATTATATTTTACATAACAAATTTATGATAGCTATGTATATAACTCCAGTATTATGTACTTTATTATCGAATAGTTAAAACTATTTGATATTTATATCAATTCCAAATATGAATTAATTATCTCTTTACTAAAAAATAATTTTGAATTTTCATCTTTAAAAGTTTTTTAAATATTATCATTATAGATATTACATAGAAGTTTGTCAATACTTGATTGATCTACCCAATGCTAAAAATTAGATTCAAAATTTAGATATTAATATATTTGTGATAATTGATACTAAATAGTAGAATATAGAAAAACTAAATTGAACCAATTAATTACATTTCTGTTTAATAACTCTAATTGTATAAATAGTAAAAAATCGCAAGTTTTTTTTCATTTTATTGTCAAATTAAAAAATTCAATATGAACAAACTTCATGATTGATAGCTGATTGTTTTTTTGAAAACCAAGAGCATTATCCTTTTTATATAATTTGTGATATATTTGACATATCACAAAATTAATAAACTGGTTTGATAATTCAAGTTTATTGTTAGTAATATACAAATATTCATAAAAGAGCTCAAATTTTTCATCACTAATTTCATAAATTTTAGCAATACATCTGTTACACTATTTGATAAATTAAATTAATTCTATAGTTTGTTAGAATTTGGTGAAAATTCATATTTTGGTATCAAATAATCTTTGAATATATCATCTATTTCTTTATAATCAACAATTTCAAATTTATCATTTTCAGAACTTGTATTATTCAATTTTAGATTTTGTTAATTGTTGCTTAACAATATAATTCGATTTGATAAAATATTTTATGTTTTGCATTGAAATATAAATTCTTTATTTATTAAATGTTTGTCTTTTGTTTTTAATATCTATAAAAAAATTCTGCTCATGGGTTAACAAGTGATCTATTATATTTATTACAGTGATAAGTAATTTTCATTTTTTTAAGATTTTTTCTTAAACTTCTGTTAAGTAAAGCTGAAATGGAATACTTTTTTGATATTTTGAAAATTGATAAATAATAATATAAAGTCACAAAGTTGTAATTGATATATTAAATAACTTTGAATTATAATATAATACAAGTATAATATGATGAATAATATACTGTATAGTATAATATAATATGTAATTTTGAATTATAATATAATATAATGAATAATAGTATAATATTTATATATAACCTTGAATTGTATTAAAACCATACAAATAATTTTATTTATATATCTCTTTAATTTAATATTTTTTTCTGATACCTAAAATATCTGAACAAAAAAAATTAACTGAACACATTTTTTATAGAAAATAGCTATTTTCATATTCACAATTTTCACAACCTTTCCTACCATTACAAATCTTTTTGTATCAATTGCATCAGAAGCAGCAACAGTTCATTCAGTAACATCTGATATCAAATATTCAATCCTTACTTTAACTGCTGAATTGTTTAGAAGAAGGTCATCTATTATATTACCTAAAATATTAGTATCTGAAGTTGTGTGAATATCAATATCAGAAGTTAAATTGCCATCAGAAACTTGAATTAAAAAGAATATTGAAAAAGGTTAGAATTAAATTATTGTTGAATTATTAAAATTTACCTTTAATAATTAAATAATTTATTTAGAAAATAAAGAATTATATATGTGGATTGAAAAACTAGAAAGAGAAAATATCAAATTTGTAAAACAATTAAATCTAATAGAATATATTAACAACAAGTTTTCTGAAAAATTAGAATAGCAAAAAAATAAAATAAAAGATTTAAAAAAGAAAATTGATCAGCTTAAATTTGTGAAACCTAAACTTGATTCTATAGTTGTAGTTGTAGAATCTAAAGCAGCTGATATATCAGAATCTGAAAGTTTGTCAAATTTAGGAAAGCTCCAAAGAATTCAATCTAGGAGAAATAGTAAAGAGGCAAAATTAATAAATCCACTTATTGAAGATAAGTCAAATCAGAAGAAGTAAGAGTAGAAATGAAAGCCTTAATAAAAATTATTCCTGACAAATATAAATTGAGAATAGATGAAGTTTTTTCAAGTAATGTGAATAAAAAAATATTACAAAAGTTAATATCTGAATTAATAAAATCCATGGTCTCATGTTTTAATCCCTCATAAAAGCAAATAAATAAATGGTTAGGTGCTTTATAGCACTATCAGAGAAGAAGATATTGAAAGACAGAAACTGGAAAACTAGAAGTGGACAATTATCGCTTATATGTAAATAGTCAATTAAATAAAATAAGATTAATAATATTCTATATTTATACTACTTTAAAATATTAATTTTTAACAAATAATTAAGAAAAGGGTATGAAATATTAAAAGTGCATAGTCATTTGTTGAATGAAGGTCAAAGAAAATTGGCAAATATTAAAATGAATTAACTGATGTAATTAAAAAAACAAAGATACATTCACTTGAAAAAAGTGAGACTGATATAAGAAATCACACCAAAAGAAGAATAAATGTATATGATTACAATTGATATTCTGAAGAGGTATTTTTTGAAAAAATATTTTATGCTGAATAATTATAATATTAATCGTAATTACTTATAATTAAAGAATTTGTTGAAATATTTGAATAAATATTCAAAATCAATTCAAGTGTTCCAGCCAACTCATAAATAATATCATAATAATTCATATTTTTATAACACGATGTCACCAGAAGACTTGTCAAATTGAACATATAGTTTAAAAGAAATTTCAGAACATAAACAAGAAAAAGAAACTGGAAAAGATAAAAAATCAGTAGTTAAATTCAAAAAACAAAAAATTACTAAATATAAGGAATTATTAATATATTCAAAGGGTGAGAAACAAACTGGGGAAGTGCACAAATAGGCAAAATTTGGAGGTAGTTAGATTAGAAGAAAAAAGTGAAAAATCTCAGAAAATATTTAATAAAGTAAAACCAATTGAGATTAGTTTTAAAAGAATCCAGCTGAGATCTTTAAAGAGAAAAAAAAGCAAGTGAAAAAGGAGGAAAAAAAGAAAAAGAAAAATAACAAAAATTTAGTCAATTAATTTATAATTTTTTAATAAATTTTATGAAATTTGAATTTTTTGTCACAATAATTTTTTTGTCAAATTTTTTGCCGCAGTATCAAATTTTTCCTGAATTTTTTTCTATAGTAATTTTTTTACTAAAGTTTTTTGCAATAATTTTTTTATCAAATTTTTTACTACAGTATCAATTTTTTTGTCAAATTTTTTATCACAGTATTAATTTTTTTGCTAAATTTTTTGTTGTAGTATCAATTTTTTTTGTTAAATTTTTTATTGCAATATAAAAATTATTGAATTTTTTTTTTTTGTAATATGTCAATATTTTTTTGTTAATTTTTTGCTGATATTTTTAATACTGAATGGCAGTAATTATAAATAATTCATTTATCTTTTTATTATTAATTTTTGTCAAATTTAGCAATAATTTGACAGTCGAATGATATAATTCTAACTAGTGTCAGATTATATCTTGAAGAATTTAAACTTAAATTTTGTGATCTGATCTATAAAATATTAACTACTATATTATTGATTTATAGATTTATAATCTTCATATTAATTATTTATTACTTTATATTTGATAATTAATATTTTATTATTTTTTATTCTTTATTTCATATTAGTCATAAATTTTTTTCAAAAGTCTTGATTCATTATTATAAAGTTCAACTTTAACAAATTTTAAATTTTAATTTTTTTTTCTCTATTATATTAGTTATATGTACTTTATTAAATATTTGTAGGCTATTCATATTAAATGAAATGTTTAAAGTTAATTCTTTAATTAACTCACTTGTTTTGATTATATTACTTTTCTAAGTGCAACTTTAGAAATAATTTATCACTCTATTAGAGATTCAAGTGAAGATCCTTCTGACTTTTAATATCATTGCTCATAGATTACTACTGTAGATCACTCTTTAAGCTCTGATAGAAATCAAAATCCAACTACTTTATACTATATTTCATATCATTTAATAGAATTTCTTTTAACTTCTTGTTCTCAATTCTTTTTTTTTCTTATATCAACTTTTTATTAGATTAACTTTCTGTATTTTTACTCTTTCTTTTCTAATCCTGTAAATATTCTGATTTTTTTATCTTATTATATTTACATATTCCGAATATTTTGTTTCCACTTGATTATCTTTTCACATCTCATATTTCATATTTTCTTTCAGAAATAGTTATATACTTTCTTTTGTATTTTTATTATCTATCTTCTTGCCTCTTTTTTAATTCTCTTATTACAACACTTTAGATCAGTTATTTTTACAATTAGATTTTTTTTTATTAATCTCATACAGAAGCAGGATGTATCTTGACTAGTTTCTGGGATTTTTTTCACTAGTTTTGTTATCTGTTTATCAATTTCTCCTATTTCTATCCTATTATCTATCATTAAGTTTAACTCTTTCTCTTCAGATTCCTTTTTTCTTTCTTTTGAGAGCTTTCTGAATCTTTTAAAGACTCCATCTATTCCTTTTTGTCATAACTTACTTTACTGAGTCTTATAAATTGAATATTCTAGCAAGTATTCTATTGTTTTCTCTTTCTGACCACACATAATATATTTTACTTGCTTATACAAATCTATTTTTTTTAGAATCAGCTTAATTAATATTGGTAGCTTATCATTAATTAATTTAATGAGAAATTTTCTGTTTTGTGAGCTCTTAAATAAGATATTCTATATATATTTCTTCTTAAATTGTTCCCATATTATATCCCATATATATCTATGTTAATTTTGGATTTGCTAATCCCATTTCCTTTCAGTTTTATTTTAAGTTATCCATTGATAGACCATTACTTTGTTATTAATAGTTTGTTTTATAAAAATATCTAGTACTATATCTTGTCATTTAATGGTTGTGATAATTTTGAGCAAAACTAAGTTTTTTTATTTTATTACTAAAAACATTAGTACTTTTTTGGCAAGAGCATTTGCTTCTTTATTATATTGAATATTAGAATATGCATTAACCTTGATAAGTTTGAGATTCAACTTCTTTTTTCTTTATAAAATTCAACATATGTATCTATAAAGATCAGTTTTGTTCTTTTAGCCATCTTTTATGTATTATTATGAAGTTCTTTTTTCTATAGTTTTCCATTTTGAGATACAAGCTTGATTATTTGTAAAGATCTTGATTTTTTTATCTACTAAAGCTATTGTAGTATAGTTACTATCACTACTAATTCTGCTTTAGTGGATAAAGATTAATAATTTACTTCAGTTTGGAACTTATTTTTTCTTTCTACCTCTTTTATCTGTATTTAAGCTACTTCTATTTTAATATTTGTATTTTCATGGTTTATAATGAATCTGTTAAAGTAAAAGATCATTGGTTTTTTTCTTTTTTTGTCATATTTAAGTATTTTGATTAGTTAGGATTGATAGGTACCTTCTTCAATATGATCTTTAATGATGTTTATTTTTCAATTCTCTGCTTTAACTTATAGTATTCTTTCATTTTGGATAGTTATTTAGTTACAGTATATTGATCTATATATTATTTCTTTCAATGCTTCTTTGAGACTTAAAATTTCTAGTAGTTGAACTTTTATAATAGATTTTCTTATATTGAGGTAAGGAACTATATGTATTTTTTCTATACTTGTTTTGGTTATATATTAGTCTTCTATCTTTGTGCCTTTTGTATAATATTTATACTAGACTAGTTTAATTCTTAATTTTTAATAAGGCTAATACATTTGAAGTATTCTATTTTAAAATGTTTTTTGGTATTATCTAGAATTAATTTTTTTCAAATTATCTATTGCTATTGAAATTTGCTTCTTGTAACCATCCAAAGTTTCTGTCATTTGTTAGAGCTAAAGTTGAGAGTAGGGTGTTCTGGACTTCATTTTAACTATTTTTTTTTTTAGAATTCTATAAACTGTTTTAATTTATTTTCCTGAATTATCTCAGTTATAAATAGGTACTATCTTGAAATGGATTCTTTGTATATTTTCTATAAAAATTGGATTTCATACTTTTCTTGTTTTATAATCAACTAGCTGATTTATATACAGTATATCAGCTTATTGTTTCTAAGTGATGGAATTGTTTTCCTATACTCTTTCATTAACAAGTATTCTCTAATTGAACTGTTTCTTTGATTCCATTCAAAAATATTATTTTATTTTCAACTTTGAAATATCATGCTTGTGTCCTTGATTAGCTTTAGTACTTGCAGTGAGAAGTTATCATTTTAGGTTTCTAGTATTTGACTTGCATTTGTTTCAATCTAATAATTGTTATGGTTTCAGTTGATTTTGGATTAATTAATCTATTGCACAGTTCTATTATCTGACTTTCTTTCTGTAACATCCAAATACTCTTTAAGTTATAAACCTTGAAATGATGTATTATACTATTGAGTATTGGTTAGTATAATATGACCTTATTTTTGAGCAGTTTTTTATATACTATTGTTAAAGTGTTACACATCTTTCAAGATAATATACTTTATTGTATTTTGAATTCAATTCTTAGTATTAGTACTCTATTCAAAATATAAAGAACTTATTTGTCTATTAGCTTTTTATTTTTAGAGCTCTAATAAACACATTGATTTTCTTAAGCACTTTTCTTTGAACTCAATAGCTGTCTTTTGATTGTCTATTCAAATCTCTAAAAATCTTACTTATTTTGTTCTATTCAATTCTCTCAATATTTTTTTATTGACTCCTATTTGAACTTTTTTAGGATACCAATTGGGATAGTTAATAGTAACTAGGATCAATTTATTACTATTAATCTGAAAGTCATTGCCTTATAAAATATTTTTGCTTCTTCTAATATTTTCCTTTAAATATGTTATTTATGTAATGTCATCTATAAAGGCTATTATTATATATTATAACTCTAATTTTTTACAATCAATTTCTTTCAAATCTGAATATCAGATAACTGATATTTTGTATCCTTTTGTTTTTTTTTTTTTTTGTATACCCATAGCCAGGCTAGATTATCAGTTTATTAATCAATTAAAAACATGAGTACATTTTTCATTCAAGTAGCATGATACATATTACAACTAAACTATTATTCTAATCTAACTAACTTGTTATAAACATAATAGCTTCTAAGTTCAGCCTTGAGAACAATATTTTACTTTGCAATATCTTTGGGTAAAGACTCTTCTAATCCACTACATTATTGCCAGTAAATTGCCACTGTCATATATCAATCTAAGCCACTGGAATACAGAAAACTACAAAAGAATAAGTTAAAAAAAGGATGGGAATATCTAAAAATATCTAAGTAAATAACAAGAAAATGAAAAGATAAAAATGAAAAAAATATTTCCAGCTTCCTTCAAAGACCTGCTCTCAAAATCTCTTCTCAATAAGAAATACTTGATTTGAATATTCTTTCTTTTCTGGATCATCTGAGAAATTTATTTATTCTTGATTTTGATTTTTTTTTTGTGTACCATCTGAGAAGACTTATCATCTAGTAGAAACCTTTATGTCCAGGACACATTTGGTTCCAACCTTTTTTAAATAGTAATTTTTTATCCATCTATAATAGACAGATGACTTACGATGGACTTCAGGTTCTTATATGATCTAGTAGGAACTGAATCATATTGTTTCAGTATAATACCTTCCAGTAGCCATGCCTAGTTAAAGAAATTTTACTGGTATATATCTTTTATTGCCCAAAATAGTCATTCCCTAAAGATTTTTTTACTTTACAATAGTGAGAGGGTACCAGAAGAACAGTGGAGATTCTCGTTGATTATGATATCTTTCAACAACTTCTAGAAAAATGCATTCTCAACAGTAATCAAAGGATTGGAACTTAGCATGAATTAGAGACTATTTAATCTTATTGCCTGACTGGGATAAAAAGGAGACCTTAATCATAAACTTTGTCTGATTGAAATGATAGGAGAGAAAAACCTTAGCTTGAACAAATAGTAGCTTTTTTACCATCTGGGAACTTGTTATTTGTATCTTATTGGCCTCATGTAACTTGATCTGTAGATTAATCCAATTGAAGAAGTGGAACAAATATGAGATACCAATTAACTCCTTCAATCACCAATGACATCATTAGAACATGTGGGATGACTAGTAGGAGCTTGTTTATATTCAGTTACTAATATGTTTTATGTCAGTCAATCAAAAACCTGATGATATTGTGCTATCAAAAATTCAGGATCAAATTGAGATAGGCAAAATCTACCAGAAAAACTGTGAAAAACAGTAAACACTTTAAGAGGGATAGAAAAGCTTGAAAAGATGAATAATAAGCCTTCTCCTGCTAACAAAATCTCTATTTCTGTTATTTCAGCTTTGTAAAGTGATACTCTACTTATCAATCCTTTTACTTTCTAGAACCTTTTTACCCTTAGTAGAGGAAGTGTATACTTGAGTCTTTAAAGGTTCAAGTTTTTATTCAAAGGAGTTTATATACAAGTAAGGAAAAGTAAGAGAGATACATAAAAACAAGCTTCAAGTTGTTTTAATGAAAGTATAAAGACTTTATTAGCAAGGAAGTATAAAACTTCTTGTGAACATCTTTTTTGTATGTGGTTAGAGGATCAGTAAAAAGTGTTTTTTGATATTTTGTATCCTTTTGTTATATTATTCTGGATCTTATATAATAGAAGGTTATAAAATATTCTTTACATTAGAGGTGAAATAATTTTTTCTTGATTAATTTCATTTTCTATGATGATTGCTTCTGTTAGATTTTTTTTATATATCACTCTAAACTCTTTATTATAAAATAGACTCATAATGATTCAGATAAAACCCTTTGGAATTTTGATTCTTTTCATAACCTTGATTGGTATATTCAAACTAATCATATTATATGCCTTTGCTATATTTTAAAAAAGAATCTATGACTCCTTTTTGTTTTTTTTTTCTTCCTTATAAATATTGTTAAGGATTTATATTAGTTTTGTCATACTTTATCCTAATAATTCTGTATAGTTTGAACTTCTCAAGATATTATTGCTCTTATAGATATTTTCTAATCTATTTGTAAGAATCTTAGTAAAGCACTTTTGTGTAACTTTTAATATTACCATTGGTCTTGTGTTGATAAATTCATACTTCCATTAATGATCATAATAGATTGAATTAAATTAGATTTTAACTAGATTTGATTTAATCCAATTTTTATAAATACAAATCAGATATGGATCCAATTCATTTTAAATTGATCTAATCCAATTTGAAACTATAACAGTTTGATCTGATCCAATTTGAATCTGAATCTAATTTGATTCGATTCAATACAAAAACAATTTGAAACAAATTTAGTATATTTTGAATCTGTTTTAAACCATACACTAGTCAAAATTATGTCATTCGGTAGCTGAATTATTGCTGAATTTGATTAAATTTAATAATAAAAATATTGCCAAATTCTTTTT
>CAJVPT010005314.1:0-12325 GCA_910592055.1 Acaulospora colombiana | reverse complement strand
AGAACTTAGAATGATCTACAGTAATGACCTGTAGACAATGAATTTATTAATTAGAGGAAATATTTCAAATTAGTAAAGAAGCGAAATATCATTCCCTAGGTTGCATTTAGAGAAATAATTTTTCGATAACGAGTGAATCAGTATGTAAAAGTCACAAAATTTGTAAATACCTAGCATATATACAATAAAAACATGCCATACTGACCTGACTGCAGATTAAAAAAAAAAAAAATATCTTTGAAATAAATTTATATTAAGTTTTATTTTTTTTTTGTTATTTTTTAAATAAATTATTTTGAATTATTTTTTTGATTATAATCAAGAATATTTTGTAATTTTTTAATATATTTTTAAATTAAATAGTTTATTTTTTATAATTGTTTTTTAAAATCAATAAAAAATGTTTTTTATTGATTTTTTGATTATACATAAAAAATATATTTACAAAAAGTTTTTGTATTTTTTTATTAATATTTTTTTTAATTAAATTAAAATATGATTTTAAAATTATTTCACTTTTTTTTTATATTTACAAATTTCTTTAATTAAAAACTTGACTTTCAGTAATAAAAAAAAATCAAGTAATATCTTTGAAATTAATAGTAAAAATTTTTTCAAAAAAAAAAACTGATTATAAAGAGTATTTAAAACCTTTTTAATCTTTGAAACAAGAGATTTATAGAAATTTTATATAGTATAAAGTCTTATTTTTTTTCTTTTTTACTATTTTAATCCTCTTAAAGTTTTTATTTTTATAGTTTCTAAAAGAATTTTATTTATTTTAGTTTAACTTTAAATTTTGAATAGTATAAATTCTTATCAAAAATAATAAGTTAATATAAAACAAGTTATTTTTTAAAATATAAACAAGTTTCTATTAGTTACACTCATATAATTTGATAATAGTATTAATAATTAAAAAGAATATTATAAAAATATATATTTTTAAAAACCAAGTTCTTTAATAAAAACATTTATAATTAAAGATAGGTTCCTAAAGGGAGTGACAAGGACAAAAGTCAAATGTCTTTTACTAGGAAATATTAAAATTTTTAAATTAATAATCATAAAAAAACTATCCACAATTGTTTTTTATTATTCAAATTATTGATTTATGATATTTTCTGACTTTTGTTCCTATTAAATTAATGAGCTATGAATTTTGTCTCTCAAAAAGAGACATAAGTAATCTAATACTTTAGTGATCCATTATTATATATAATATTAAAAAATTAAAAGATATATAATATAAATTATAAACTCTTATCTTTTATTTAAGTTCTTTAGATATTAATAAAACTTTAATAAATAAAGATTAAAATTTAAATTTTTTTCTAGAAATATTTCAATTTAATATTTACTTAAATAAAAAATCAGTTGAATTGATTTGTTTGATATTATTAATAGTGATAAAAATTTTTTTTATATAATTAAAATAAAATATCTCAATTAAGCAAATTTCTTTTAAAAAAAGCTATTTTTATTTTTGAACTTTTTTTAATAGGTCTTAAATTATTATTTTTTTTTTGATTATTTTTTTCTTTTCTTTCTAACTTGACAATTCATTGATTTTTAGATTGATCAATAATAACAAATTGTTAATAAGAATATTAGTAGATAATAGTTAATTCATTTATATTAAAGAAGTATAATATTATTACTAAAATCTGATTTAAGGTATTTTATATAATGTTTAATTAATTACTTTGTAAATGTTTATAAATTATTATAGATATTTTTTTAATTTCTTAATAAAAACAAGTTATTATAGCATGATTTTAGATTAGTAAAAAAAAAATTTTATAATTATTTTTTTATTATTTATTAAAATTTCTATTATTATTTTATTTGTATAAAAATTAAATAAGAATTATTATATTATCATTTTAATAAAATATCTTTTTATAATATATTATAATTTATATTATAGTTTTATGATTTTAGTTTAAATAAAATAAATATTGTTATTTTCTTTTTTCTTTTTTTTTAATAATTTTATTAAAAAGTTAAATTAAAAATTTTTTGTTTTTTTGAATTAAGATTTTTGAGTATTTTATATTTAATATATATAGAAAAACTTTTTAAAATATTTTTTAATTACTTAAGTATATTATTTTATATTAGTGGCAAGAATTATACAACAATTGTTTATTTCTTTGATCAATATTCTATTTTTAATCTAGATTTAAATATTTAAAATTTATATATTTTTAAAAATTATATAATGATATATTTTTATAACTTTTTTAATGATCTGAAAACTTATAACTATAAATTTTAATTTGTTTAATTTTTTGATTAGAATTAGGTTAAGAGCTATCTTGAATTTTTTTAATTTTTATTTAATTTTAATTTTTTTTTAGTTTGATAAAAAAATTAATACTTTTTTTTTATTAAAAATTTAATATATATTTTTTTATTAAAAATTTTAGTATTTTTTTTTATAACTGTTTTTAAAATATTTTTTAACTTTATAATAATCGCAATTAATATTTAGTATTTTGTGAAAAGTTATGTTCCAGTCAGATATAAAAATATAATATGGTTTTATTTTATTAATATTATAAAATTACAAATAAAAAATATAAAAAAAAAAAATAATTTATTCTCTTAATTTACAGTATATGGTAAATTGAATAAATATGACACAATATACTGTACAGTGTTTCCTAGTTAATGAAATTAAATGGTTTTTTTTTTTTATAATAAATAAATTATATAAATTTAATTGTGATTTAGTTGTGGGTTGAATAACAAATGAATTTGTACAAAAACGGTGTAACGACATTCTTCTTTTTTTTTTCAATATTGAATTGGGTTAATGTGAACCGGACATTTATTAATTAGGATTCGTATTTATACAATTTAACCGTATTTGTATAATGATGGACCTCGAACCAAAAGAGGTAAATTAAATTTGCTGCAGTGGATTTGCCCTTCATTAACATACGTGAACTATGCATACGCATGTTACGTGCACACACACTCCTTTTTGCGTCGATTTCGACGTGCATTTTGAATTTTAAGAGGAAAAAAGAAGCGACAGCGAAACATGAACTTGATGATGAATGATTCAATAGAAAAAGAAAATATCACAACTTACCAATACAACATGTTTGACGATGTGACTCCTATTGGTGAGAATATCTTTAAGGCGACCCTACGAAATAGTAGAAAATTTGTAATTCTCAAACAAATTCATTTAGATGGAGAGTCTGATTTAAACGACATGATCAGTGAAGTGGGTTTTTTCTTGTTTGATACTAATAATTGGTGAAGCAGTGTTAAAGCCTTGATAATTTCTCAATTAAAGATAAAGAAATATAAAAGGTTGAAAGTTCACGACAATATTAACATCTTGAGATTACACGGTGTTACCGAGCAAGGTGAAAAATTTTTTCGAAACCATTTCAACTGCAAGCATAGCATTGTTTGTTGAGTTTATCACTCACCAATTGTGCGCATACAGAAAACCCAAGTAGACGCATGCTGGTTCTTGAGTATGCTAATCGGGGCACTCTGAAGAAGTATCTGAAAGAGAATCACAAGACAATGAGCTGGAAAATAAGATTATGTTTCGCAAAACAAATTGCAAGTGTATTGATGTATCTGCATTCAATCAATATTGTTCATGGGAACTTGGTAATTATCAAAATAAATTTTTTTGTTCCTGATGGATTCAGATTTTAATTTGCATTCATTTCTTTACGTAGACTTCCGAAAATCTTCTTGTTCACAACGAGAATATCAAACTGTGTACTTTCAAAATATCCAAAAAAGCGGTTGAATCCGGAAAGTTTGTTGAGAAATTCTTGGGTTCATTTCAGTATTCAGATTCGCAACACTTGAGATTATGTAGCAACGCCAGCGATTGCAAAAAGAGTTCGGATATATTCGATTTGGGAATCATTTTATGGGAAATTGCGAGCGGAGGTTCTCAATCCGATTCGCCATTTGATCCAAGTTCTTTATCAAGAGAGGAACTATTAAACTACATTAAGAATGGCGACAGAAGTAAAGTCGTCGCAGGAACACCTCGCGGATATTTGAAAATTTATACAGGTATTGTCATGTAAAAAGAAAGATTCTTTTCTGCTATTCGTGCCTTTATTATCTGATAGAGTTGGTTAAAAAAAAAAAATTTTTTTTTTTTTTTTTATACGTGGTAGACTGTCTACAATACGAAGAAAGCCTTCGTCCAAATATTTCACAAGTTTTTAGGGATCTGAAGAAAATAAATATTTCGGATACAATAAGTGAACTAGAAATCTTAATACCACATTTTAATGACACCAAAAATAAAAATTTAATAAAAGCCGACATTCTAAATGTGTATGTGTTATCTATTTAACTTGTGCTTATATCGCATTACTAAACTATTCCAATGTTTCCTTGTTTAGGGAGGATAATGAATTTGAACCTCAACAAAAGCCATCAACAAAATCTGCCAAATCCACGGTTCGCTCTACTGCGGAGACTGATGCGTTCATTAAAAGTTTATTCCAATTTTTTACGAATTTATTCTTTAAGCAACACATTGTTATGGCGCCAGTTTTGATAAAAAAATACATCAAAGATCACAAGAAAAATCCTGTTAAAGTGTTTCATCAGTTGCTTCAAAGTCAATATCGATCCTATATCACAAGTATGATTGGTTGTTTTTATCAATATGGAATTGGCGTTGTTGTGGATTACAAAATGGCGTTTGAATATTATTCGCTGGCTGTTAATGATACAATTGATTCCGAAAACGAAATATCAACCTGGAGCAAATCGTTTAAAAGATACAATATAATCAACAGTAGAATACTTATTGCAAGTCTGTATATAGACGGCAAAGGAATCAATCAAAACAGGCGTAAGGCCTTTCAGATTTTGCTAAAAACGGCCGCCGAAGGTTCAAGTAGAGCGGTAAATTACATAGGATATTGTTTTGAAAAAGGCTATGGTGTTGATCAGGACAGTCACAAAGCCTTCGTCCTATATTCGAAGGCTGCCGAACAGGGATACTTGGTGGCACAGTGTAATCGGGGCTACGGTTTTCAAGACGGCGTGGGAACCGAAAAAGATGAGATCAAAGGATTTCAATATTACTTGAAGGCTGCAATGGAAGGGAACGTGGTAGCAAAGTATTGTGTTGGTTGGTGTTTTGAAAATGGGCAGGGGGTGGAGAAGAACGAGGAGATTGCCTATTACTGGTATTTAAAGTGTGCAAACGAAGGGTACAGCAGCTCTCAGAGTAATGTCGCATATTGTTATTGGATTGGCCAAGGAGTTGCTCAGAACGAAAAGAAAGCGTTCGAATGGTACCGGAAGGCTGGCGAAAATGGAAATGTATTCAGTCAACGTATGACGGGCATTCGATATATGAACGGAACCGGCATAACAAAGGATATCATCAAGGCCATATTTTGGCTACAGAAGGCTGCTGAAAATGGCGACAATGATGCGGTAGACGAGTTGGAAGACATAACTGGCTTCATGTTTCTATTATTATGATTATGAAATTCAGTTACCAAAATTTTTAAATATTAAAATGTATGATTTAACTAGAATATATCTCATCTTAAAGTTGCAATATGTAATATTTAAAATTAGCACAATAAATTGTGAAGCTGTAACTTTATCTGAATAAAATTATATTTGGCATAGAACTTATAAGCTACCAATTCGCATATGATCATTACGTGTTATATTGAAAATTTCCCAGATGAAATCATACAAAAGGTTCAAAATATTATGTTCAAAATGGTGTTTCAAAAAAAAAAAAAAAAAAAAAAAAAAAATTCGATAACGTTTATTTGCAAGAAGACGTTGCATTCAAAAAATTTTAATAATGCGACGATAAGTTTTTTAATGTAATTAACGATACCAAATTTTTATCGAATACTTGATAAATCATTTTGCAAATTAACAACAATAAAAATACTGCATAGAGCACGTTTTAAAACATTTGAAATATTTTTCACGTTCGGCAATCGATTCTTGGCGTGCAATAATACATTTTATTCATTTTTTTAAAAAAAAAAAACCGTCGGAAGTCGGGATTTTTTATGACAATCATAAGTTGACTCGATTGACAATTTCATTTAATAAATCGGCCGCATCTAGGTCATCATTCTCCTTTGCTAAATTTAACCAATAGATGGCTTTTATAAAATCTCTAACTGTTCCGGTCCCGTTTACATACCGCACCCCTAACAACCTTTGACTCACCACACTCCCGTTTTTCGCGGCTTTCATGTAATTTTCAAATGCCTTCCGTTCATCTCTGCGGGTGCCAACTCCCAATCCGTAGCAATAGCCAATGTCACATTGAGACCCGTTGTAGTCATTCTCGGCAGATTTTGAATAATACTTGAAGGCGGCCTGCTCGTCTTTATCGACCCCTTTTCCGTAAAAGTAAATTTCCCCAATATAATAATATGCAATGATATTTCCTCCCCTCGCTGATTTTGAATACCAATCGTAACTTTTTGTCTCGTCCCGCTTCGTCCCTATACCTTCTTGAAAACAGTATCCAACGTTGCATTGGGCCACAAGATTCCCTTGGTTGGCGGCTTTCAGATACAATTCGAACGCCTTGACCTCACTCTTTTCCACGCCCAATCCATATTCATAACAGAAGCCTATATAATTCTGCGCTCTGGTTGAGCCCTCCCCTGCTGTCTTCGCGAAAAGTCGGAAAGCTTTTTGCTCATCTTTTGCCACGCCTTTGCCATACAAATAAATATTCGCGAGCAGTATCTGCCCGATGGTCTTATTGTCCTTTTTAAATTTCTTAATGAATGATGGTATATCGGAGGAATCGTTCTTCTCATCAGTTATTTCATTCGTTGCACGCAAGTAAAATTCAAAAGCCATCTTATTGTCAGCTATTGTTCCAATGCTGTGTTTATAGAAAAATCCAATCATACTTGTGTAGTAAGACTTGTGTCGACCGACCAAATGGTATAGTATTTTGGCAGGATTTTTATCATGATCCTTGATGAATTTTTTAATGCAGATTGGCATCATGTCCAAATGTTGCTTCACGAATAATTCGGTGAAAAATTTGAACAAGCTTCTCATGAATGCATCCATCTCGGACATGTGCGAATTAGATTTGGTCACGGCCCTGCTATTTCCTCTGGAATTGAAGATAATTACGGTAACTAGCGTCTTCGCAAAAGTAAATAGGGATTTTATACCAAACAACTCACATATTCGTATCTGTTGTTTTCGAGGTTTTCGTTTTATAGAAATTCGAGGACAAGTTGACGAATCCCATTTCCATCCCGCGTAAATCTATTTCATCAAGACTTCTAATAATCTGCTCAATAGTTGGTCGTCGATTTCTATTGGGATGGCAACAGTCTGTTGGATATTTCAACGGAATGGTAATATAGACAAGAACCTAAAACCGAAAGAACGTGATCACAATGCACGTCATATTATACCTTCACATATTTTTATGTATCCCTGGGGCAGATTCTCTCTATCAACCTTCTCCCGACGCAAACTTTCGAATCCGAATGAAGGGGCGACGCCCGAAATCTCCCACAAAAGAATTCCCAATTTGTTCAGATCCAAACTGGTTTTACAGTGTGTGGTACCAAGAGGCTCCAGGCGTTGGGTGCCCCGGCTTCGGTGTGGACCATTTATTGGTGACCCTTTCATTTTGAAGTCGTTTAACTTGATCCTTTCATTGCGAATGGGGATATCCTCGGAGTCCTATTTGAATAGCGATTTGAGGGAAAAAAAGAAAAAAGAGAGAAAATTCCAACGCGGTCATCCATTTATTTCATCACATCCATTGCATAAAATATCCTTCTTCCGAAATGATGACAAATACCAATTTTTCATAAATGATTTCGTTCAGTTGCAGGAAGTACAATGCCTCAACGATTTGTTTTGCAAGTGACAACTTTACGTTCCAGTTCATCATTTTTAAATTTTCCCTCATGTATTGACCGAGCGTACCGTAATTTACGTATTCGAGAACCCTCATGAAGTTTTCTGAAAGAAACGCGCAACAGATTTTAAACAAACAAGTGAAATGTTAATATGAGTACGCTGTTTGTTACCTCGTTTGGTAACGCTATAAAATTTTATGATGCTCTCGTGACTTTTCAAAACCTTTAGGTTTTGGATCTTTTTTATTGCAAAGCTTGAATCAATTTCAAATCGCCAGTAATCTTGCATCGAGTTAAATAGAAGTGGATTCACTTACCTCGCTCGTGGTGTCATCGGCCGTTAAATTGAGAGATTTGATGGCCACCACTTTTCGAAAACTTCGGGGGGTGGCCTCATAAATCTTTTCGAATGGCCTTCTTCCAATCGATGTCACATCCGTGAATTCCCCGTTAAAGGAGTAAAGAGTGATGTTTGCTTGTTTAAGGGCATTATAGACGATCAATCTATTCCTCCATTCTTCGATGTATGCGTTTCGAGTTTCAAGAGCCATTGAATGAAATGATGCGCACAAGCTGGTCGTACCACATTTTATACCATATATTGATTTCTGATTTACATTTACATTTCACAAAATTAAACAAATTTTATTTAGGCGATGAATACTGTATATATGCCGATAATTATTATCCGCCACGAATTTCTTGGGTTTCTCATTTTTTATGGTCCTCACACTCGTGCAGTAATCAAATGCAAGTGAATTTATGTTCACATGTTTACGCGACTGATGATGTCGTCTAGGTATTCTTGTGACAAATCTCCATTCTCATTTGCTCGACCTACCCAATAGATGAACCTGATTATGTCTCTCTTCGTTCCAATACCTTCGTTAAGGCAAAAACCGAGCTGGCGTTGTCCAAATGCGCATTTGTTTTCTGCCGATCCCAAATACCATTCATAAGCCTTTCTATCGTCCTTCTCAACTCCAATTCCTTCATAATAACAGTATGCCACATCACACTGGGCCTCATCGTATCCCGCCTCGGCACTTTTCAAGTAAAATTCGAAAGCCTTCTTGTAATCTTTGACCCTGAAATAATAATCCCCGACGTAATACAAGGCCTTAATATTTCCACCCTCGGCAGACTTCACGAACCATTGAAATCCCATGTTTTCATCTTTCCTGGTACCTATGCCCTCGTGAAAACAACACCCAAAATTAATCTGGCCAACCAAATTTCCGCTTTCCGCCGATTTCTTGTACATTTCAAATGCTTTTAGCGAATTACGTTCAACCCCATGACCATAACAATAGCAAAACGCCACCCACGATTCCGCCCTACTTGACCCTTCTTTGGCTGCCCTCGAGAATAATTGAAACGCTTTTCTCACATCCGTCCCCACGGTTGCATTGTCGTAGTACATGTATCCAAGGGAAATCGTTCCGATAATTCGATTTTTCCTTTTGAATAATTCGAAAGGAGATGTCCGATTTCGGACACCAGAGTCCATGTCGACAATCGTATTGGTTGCCCGTGCATACATTTCAAAAGCCAATTGATAATTTATTTCCGTGCCCAATCCAAACTCGTAAAAATGACCGATCAAACTAGTGAAGCAGGATTTTTGCGGATGTCGAAGTAATTGTTGGAAAACCTTGATTATATTCAACGCGGCACTCTTCAGATAACTCTTAATCAGGAATGGCAGTCTCTTGGTGTGCTGCTTATCAAATATTTCGATGAAATATCGAAATAGGTCTGCTATTATTAGGTCTGTCTCATTAACAAATGTCGGCCTTTCACGTTCACTAAATCGAATGGAGTTGGTAAAGGATCCTTCGGAGGTATTTTTACACGAACGACTCGTCTCTACGTACCGATCCACCTTGGTCTCGCCTTTTGAAACAAGTATTCCGGGATCTTTTGTTGAACTCGTCGATTCAATAGTACCTAAATTCTTGGCAACCATTCTAATATCGGGACGAGAATTTTCATTATTATGTTGCAAACAATCTAACAGTTGATCGAATCGTCAAATATAATTGTAAGTGTTTCCACGTCGAAGAAGGGGAACAAAGAAAGAAAGAAATTTGTCCGCACATAGCTTTCTATATTCCCAAGGTATTCCGGACACGCTTGACACCTCGCCTTCTGTGATTTCATTTATCAATTCAGAATTGGGCTGAACGTGACTGCTTGAAACCTCCCAGAGGATCACCTCTAGATCATAGATGTCGGAACTTTTTCTACCATTAACAACACCGTCGGAAATTTTCAGGTACGGTTGAGTTAAACAAGCGATCGATCCAGATGACCGACTTATCACTCTTGAGGCTCCCCTCGTTCTTTCCAACTGTCCAAAGCTCGTTAACTCTACTTTTCCTTTATTAATAATAATATTTTTAGAATTCTAGTTGCGCAAAAAAGACGGCATCTGATTAATATTGAAAAGATCAAGCAAAAAAAAAAAAGAAAAAGAAAAAGAAAAATGAAGGAAAGAAAGGATAAGGAAGGAAGGAGGTAAAGAGAAGTAAATAAATAAATAATTGATTGATTTAAGAAAAAAATTCAAATTCTCACTAGGTTCCCGTGAACAATATTGTTCTCATGCAGATACAACAGCCCACCGGTGATTTGCTTTGCAATCTGTGATTCAGAACTCCATTTCACGGCCACAACATTCGCCAATTCGGGAATAAGATAATCGGCATCGCCTTAAATAAGAGGTTATGCAGTAAAGGTGCGTATTAGTATTTGTAGAAAGGAAACATGAAAAACAAACAGATAATTGATTTCGTACATGATTTTTCAAGAACAAAAAATTTCGAAAGATTTTCATAAAACTCTGATTCTCTATGACCCTTTGTTTAAAACAATTCTTTAGTGTCGATATGATAACCTATCTGGTCGGTCGAAATAAGTTTATGGTGAGGCTCACTTCGTCGATTAAATTCTCGAATTCAAATCCTATCGTCGTCCGGATAAACTTGGGAACCACTACGATTTGACGCAAAAGTTCGCGAGACCTTTCATCAGTAATTTCGGAGTCTCTGTGATCGACTCTCATCGTGACAAAAGGGGATGTTTTGGATAGTGGGGATGTTGCTAATGCGTGTAATGGGAATGACATGCCAAGCAGAAAATTTGATGTGACCAAATACGATTGCATAAATACTGTGTAATGATCACATGACCTTATGTCAACACCCGGGCGTAAACATTGAAGGGATACAATGGTACAAATAAAAGGTTGAAGGTTTCTCCATTGTTCAAAACTCCAGACTTTAACAACGTTGTGCTATGATAAAGATCATTTATTTGGTATTTATAACAATGCGGTCTAAAAGAAACAGGTTCTAAAGTTGATGATGCATTTTAAGACTGAATAATGCAGTCGAAATAATTTCTTGTAAATCCTGCGGGTGTTATTTTACCACGTTGCTGAAGGCATCAGTTCATCACTATACAACCAAGTCGGCTATTAGAGTTAGATTCTCTTCGGCCTCTTTGTCGCCATTCTCTCTAGCCAAGTTGAACCAACGAATGCCCTTTATAATATCCTTCGGTGCTCCTATTCCTCTCAAATACCGCACCCCGACTGTGCTTTGACTAAGCGCGTGTTCATTTTCAGCCCCCCTCAGGTACCACGAAAATGCTTTTTCCTCATCTTGGTCAATTCCTTTCCCGGTCCCGAAACAGTATCCCACGTCTCCTTGGGCCCTATTATATCCACTTTCCGCAGATTTTAGATACCACCCAAAGGCAATTCTTTCGTTAAGATCCACGCCTCGTCCGTAAAAATAACAATCCCCGACAAAATACATTGCGACGATATTCCCTTCCGTGGCCGATCTTAAGTACCATTCAAAACTTTTTTTTTCATCCTTTATCGCACCCTTTCCTTCTTGATAAATATATCCCAGGTTGCATTGAGCCACAAGATTTCCCTGCTCTCCAGCCTTTAAATAAAATTCGAATGCCTTTCTGTCATTTTTTCCAACACCCGAGCCATTGTCGTAGCACACTCCAATGAAATTTAATGCTCGACTCGAACCTTCCCCCGCCGTTTTTAAAAAAATTTGAAAAGCTTTCTTCTCATTTTTTTCCACGCCTTTTCCTTCCAGATACAAATTTGCTAGTAAAATTTTGCCACACGTTCTATTACGCCTTCTAAAAAACTTGATTTTTGAACTCTCCTTTTCATCCCCTTCAGTTATATCATTAATGGCTTGCAAATAATATTCGAAGGCCAGACTACAATCGATTTTAGTGCCTATCCCGTACTCATAGAAAAATCCTATCATACTTGTGAAACATGAATGTTTTGGGTGATTGATCAAATTATTAAGCAACCTACAAGAATTCTTTTTAAAGTCTTTGATGTAGTGTTTAACGAAAATTGGCATCATGTGTAAGTGTTGTTTTTTGAA
>CAJVPT010005313.1:0-12326 GCA_910592055.1 Acaulospora colombiana | reverse complement strand
TGAGCAGCAAAATTAACAAAACATTTAAACACAAAGCGGGCCTAGCCTCAACAACTCCAAACAGTATCCTTCATGCAAACTTCAGCTACAAATTGTTCAATCTATGGAACTGACAAATCTTATCGCATGGGAAGAATTTAACAAACTGACTTAACAGCCACAACTTGTGTGAAATTACTACTTAAATCAGACTCCAACAGCTTCAAAATAACTACTGATCCAACACTTCAATCCTCACTGACAAATTCCCATTCTGGATCAGAAAAAGAAATAACCTGACAAACAACATCCTAAATATACTGAAAATACAAGGAATCACAATAGCACCAATGGCATATACATGGTTCAGAAAACCGGTTAAAAATGAAGGCAAAGCAATCAGAGACATGGTTACAGAAGAATGATATAATAGACATAGAACCTCCCTCAAGCGTAGACAGATAATGTTCAAAGACCAACTCTTGAATGACAGCAAAACGAGAATTTTATCTTGGCAACAAATAAGAATGAGACTTGGAAAACAAGGAAGAACACCCGAATGGTACAAGGAGCTAAAAGAATTAATGATCCAAAACTGGCCAATACTATCAGTAAATAAGGAAGACTCAAGCCGCAGAGGATACTTTAGTGACAGTAGCCCCAACATTTAACAGCTTCCGAACAAATACTCCGGTACTTCCTATCCAATACCAATCAACTTTAAAATGGTTAGCAATCAAGAAAAATGGAGAAACAATAATAATGAAAAAAAAAAGGCAACTAGATAAGGGCAAAGCAATAGTAAATTACATGGTCACTGAGAATGGAACATCATCAGTTTACAAGTGCAAAGGCTGTCCGCTCAACAACCAAGACCTTAGAGGAAAATACAAGGATCAACAACAATACATAATGGAACAACTCTTGGCACACCCAGTGAACATCCAAGTCAGAAAGAGCAAGGCGGGAATCTTTTCAGGACAGCCACAAATGAACAGATTACAGTTATCACTGCAAGGCATAGAACTCGCCATCAATGAATCAAACAGGCAGTACCCTGACACACACAAATCAAAGATATACCTGGACCTACTATCAATCACCGAAGAACTCATCAAAAGAAAGTTATAAGCCCCAGACAGGACGATCCAAAGGCTACTGGAAATAGCTAGACAATTAACAACAGAGGACAACCTCCAATTCTACACTGACAGCTCCTTCACAAGACACAATACTAAAAGCAGAATGGGAATTGGGTGGGTGGTCCTCTTTGAATCAGGTAATGAAATTACGACCTTCCAAGCAGAAACCCAGGACATCCCATCCTCAACCAGAGCAGAATTAACAGCAATCCTTACAGCAATTAGCACAGTCAGCCTCAACAAGAAAATTAAGATATTCACAGACAGTCAAGGGGCAATTAATACAATAAAGAAATCAGCACAGAAGGAACAAACCCAAAACCAGAAGTTAGAATGGCCAAACAAATTCTTAATCAGCACAATATAAGAAATTATCATGACACAACAAACCAAGGTTCAGTGGATTAAAATTAAAGGCCACTCTGGTAATGAAAGAAATGAACAGGCAGATAAATTAACATTCATCACACTCACAGACAAATTCAAAGACATTATTAAAATTCAAGAACTACAGTCCACAAGCAGTAACACAACATTGAGATGGGATCAGGCCTTCACAGACTTGCCTTTCAAAACATTAGGAAAAACCTTATTGAAGACCAAATGGGCGAGCAAGTGGAGGACATTACGATGAAACCAAACATGGCTAACAGAACCAAAAGCCAAGGAAATCAATTGGGAGATGACTATGCAGACCCTGACACCAACCAAGATTACATCTCCTCAAACGAGCCAAGAAAATTATAGAGATAAAATATTCCGATGGAAAACATGGATCAATGAACTCCCTATACTGGCAAATATGAATATACAAAAACCACAGATATATAAGTCAAGAACATGTATAATCTGCGGAAGACAGGAAGAAAAAGATCTACATCCCTTCACCTGTGGACCAAACAGAACAAGGCTATCAGACAAACTCACAACACTTCTGACACAAGAATGCGCAGCAAAGGCGAATGGCAACAAACAGTCACAATCCATCAAGAGCAGGTGTAAACAATTCATAGAATCAAGTATAAGACCAGAAAGCCAGGTGGACTTCAAGGACATAATCAGAGGGACCATTATCCACAAAATAGTTCAGTTAGCAGGGGAAATCACAGGAAGTGAGAAAGAAGCAAAAATAGCAGTGAAGAAGGCAACAGAACAACTCTGGCAAGAGAAAATGAAGATTTGGAGGTTAAGATGTGACCTGGTAGTAGAGTGGGAAAGAACACAAGATATATCCAGAAAAACCAAATGGGAAAGAACAAGGTACAATATCAAAACAGGGAACAAACGATCACTACAGGATGAAGAAAAAAAGCAAGAAGTAGCAGAAAACCTATACATAGAACTAACGAACTATAACATAAGGAACATTCTTCAAAACAGTTTCAATATTAACTCTCTCTTCCATACAAAAATTAGTGTTAGTGGAGTCATGACACGTTAACATTCACCTTTGAGGTGAACTGATTGCAAGTCGCAGGGTTCGCAAGATACTGAGTCATTAGTTTTTCTCCTATTATAAATGTATTTTCTCACAATTAAATTTGTGTACATAAGAGGATATCAATGATTAAATAAAAACTACATGGCATGACTTCACCAGCTTGAAAAAAAAAAAAAAAAACTTATTCTATTTCTTATTTTTTTAAAAAAAATTTTTAATTAATACATTTTAAAGTTTTATTATTGCTAATTTTTTCATTTTTTTATTAATTATTATATTATTTATAATAATAGCCAATCAAAATTCTCTAAAAGTAAAAATTTGATAAAGAAAAAAAATTTTAATAATAATAAAACTTTAAAAATTATTATCCAAAATTTCTTAAAAAAATACAGTTTGTCACTATCGATTATCTTGAAAAATGATGAATTGTTAAAGTTGACATTGGGTAAAAAGGAAAGAGGGAATATAAATCAAAGCCTTCCAAAATGTTTTTGCTCTATTTTATAGTTTTTTCTTGAAAGGGATTTGCCTGATTGGAATATTCTCTAAGCTTCATGACATTTGAGGAACTTAGCTATTCCTAAAAGTGACTTCAAAAAGAATATTTGAGAAACTTATTCTTCTGTTGATATATGAATTCACTTATCGCTAGTAAAACTAGCACTATATTACAGAAGAGTTTGCCTAATCAGGATAAAGAAATTTTTTCAAGAACTTTGCCTGACCAGGATAGAAGCTTGAAGACCTCAGCTTTTATTCAAAAAAGTCTTTTTACCACCTAAGAAACTTAATGAAAGATGGAAGTTGAATCTTTTATTCCTACCTATTACTCATTTTTTGATATTATACAGTAATTGTTTCCTGAAGGTTGATCATATATAATTGGAGGAGAAACTTTTTCTAGAACTTTCTTTTCTATATTACTACTAATGTATCAAGACATATGAGTGTGATCAATAGGAGCTTGTTTACTTTTCCTAAAACCAATATGTTTCATATTAGCCAATTACCTTTGATAAGGATTTGTACTATCCAAAATTTAGGGTCAAATTGAGGTAGGCAAAATTCCCCAGAAAACTATACAAGCAATAACTCTAAGAGGTTCAATAGTAACTGGAAGGGGAAAAATAAGTCCTTCTATCATTAAATACCTCTATATACCTCTCGCTTCAAAGGTGGAGAAAGTCTTTATGTACTTTACTATTGATTCTTTTTCCTTTAGAAACTTTCTTGCCATTGGTATCAAAGGTATTACTTGACATATTTTTGATCATTAGAAGTTAAGTTTTTGATTAAAGAGGATTATAAACAAATAAAGGGGATAGAAATGACTCTTGAAATCACTCTTTAAGGTGTTTTAAGGAAAGTATTAGAGACTTTTTTAATAAAGAAACAAAAAACTTCTTGCAAATATCTTTTTTATGTGTAGCCAGAGAATTAGCAAGAAGATTTCACTGATTTTTTTATTATTTATTTCTTGCTAACTATATTTTAATAGTTATATTTTCTTTAATATTTATATCAATATTAGAATTATTAATTCTTATATAATTTAAATCTTGAGTATTTATTATATATTATATTGTTTTACAACTCTAATGAAACAAACATCTCTTCAAATAATAACAACAATATATATTATAAATACAAAAATAGGACAAATTTATCAATCAACACTACAAATATAGAAACATCTTCAAACAATTAAAAAGATAATGAAAGCAACCTATCTACTCTATACAGCTTTAGCAATACAGATAATCAATATAATCACTTCAATCCTCTCTTCTTTTTCCAATGAATCTTCTAAAAAATAAAACTTATTTTTCTTTTCAAACAACAAACCAACTGACTGGTCTATTGAATATGATAGAAAATAATTCAAAATGCATATTCCTATAGCAGAGATCCCCAGCAAAGATAACAACAGTAAACTTAAACTTCTACAAAAATTCCTATCAAGATTGGAATCATTCATATCAATCAACATCAACAAATCCCAAGAAGGAAGCAACATCATAGCCCTGTTCAGATCTGAGACAAATATGAACAAAGTCAAAAACATCAAACTTGATGATAATACAACTATTTATATATAACAATTACCAGTATATAATGGAATTGAAGCCAAAAATAAGATAATCAGAGCATGGGCATACTCCTCAACATCACATTTGCAGATATCTGTGCTAGATTCTTCAAATTTGATAAAATTAAATTGATTAAAATGTAACCAATTAGCATGTGACAAATAGCCAACATCAAATTTCACAAGCAACAAGATTATGACAAAATCAGCAACTACTGAACTATCTCTTTCAAAGCTGACTTAATCAGAATTTTCCCTTCCTTAACATAAACCAAATAAAAGAAAAAAGAAATATTTATACACTTAAATTTATTAACCTTCTCTAGATACCACAGGCTTTGACCTCAAAGAAATAATTCAAATAACAAAAGCACAAACCTGTTACATCCCACGAACTATCAACTATAAAAGAAAGAGATTTGCAATTCTTAACTTCAAAGATAAAAAAACTCTGTTTCAAGCAAACCTTCTTAAGCAATACTGAACTAGCATGGGCAGAACTATTGAAAAAAAACTGCAATATCTGCTCTAATACAGACTATATCCTCAAAGACTGTCTTACAAAAGCACATCAACAATAATCAGCAGAACAAAAAAAACTCAACACTAAGAAATTTAGCTACTTATATACAAGATTAAAACTAGTAGGCATCCCAAAAACCAAAAACAAATTATTCCTGAAAAGATCATTGGCACAAGTAGTAAAAGACAACCAAAAGCCAACAGAACTATACAACACAAACCAATCTCCTCTAATAAAAAACCCCATATTGAAAGACATCTACAACATCCTTAAACACCTCAGCAATAAAGTCTTCTCAATTAAACAAAACCTCAACACACTTAATTAAAGAATTAACAATTTGAAAAATGAAATGAATAACTTATACCACAATCCATCTGAGAAAAACCTCCAAGAAACAATTACCAACATCAACCAAGACATTGAAGACTTTTTCAGTATTACCTCAAGCATAGTCAGAAAAAGACATGCAACTAGCCCAGCACAAAATATCAGAGTAGAATAATAAAAACATGAACAATATTGAAAATTCAATTGCCCAAATGGCCTTATCCTATGAACAACTCATTCAATTTAATTTAACTCTTATGCAAAACACAAATCCTCTGAACCTATCAAAACAATGAATTACAATACTCAACTATCAACAAATATTTATTCATCAATTCTTGTAACTCAACTCTTATTATCAACAACCTCTACCTCCACCTACTCATTTTTAAACAATTACTTACCCACACATAACAACACATAAAAACTAAACAATTTACAATACAATAAAACTACCCTAATATGGAAAATTTGCTCCAGAAACATTAGAGGCTTATTTGTTGAATATAAATATAATTTATGGTGCGAATACTGCAATAGCAACAAATGGGACATCATAATCACTACAAAAATCAATGGAAATTCCCAATTATTCAAATACTGAACATCCAATATATTTAAAACCTAGTGACACACAACTCAACACACATTGAGCAAGGTATCACTATAAGTCTAACTTCACAACTCACAATCAGAGTTTTCTATCAACAAGAAATCCCTGGAAAAATGATTGCACAAGATTTCTTATTTCCCAGGAAAAAATTCATTGGGATAATAGGTATCTACATTCTATCCTTCAATCACACTCTCAAAACATTTATCCACAAGAAATGTAAAGAACTCATAATAGAAGCACATAACAAAAACTGATTAACAATAATCAGAGGAGATTTCAATAAAGTGGTCAACCCTTCTATGGATAAACAATCCTCCAATCATCAATCAAATGATAAAATATCAAGCAATTTCATTAACTTTCTTCAAGAAAATAACTTAATGGACTCATTCAGAAAAATAAATCCATATACCAAAAAATTCACTTGGTATAACTTCAGAAACCAATATAGTAGAATCAATCAAATCTGAATATCTACAAAAGAAATTTGAAACCTAACAGAAGCCTATATAGACAAAAACATAGCACCATTAATAAACAGTAATCTTGAAACTACAATTTGCCATCTAGAAACATGTCAACTTGCAATATCAGCCCATTAAATACACTTACACAGAAAATGTAAATACAACTGACTTCACACTTCAGAGAAAAACTGATAGAAATTCAAACAAGCAATTGAAGCAACAATTTCAAAACACGAAATCACACTCAGGACAATCAATAATTAATGGAATTTCTTTAAAGATACCATCCTAAAAGTAGCAAACAAATTCATTAAAAAGATCAAACATCATAGTAGATTTACCTGTAATCAAATCACACCTTTTTTAATCCCAACAAAATAATTGATACACTCATACTTCTCCAATTAGCAAAACAAGTAAAACATGTATTTTACAATTTAAATATAATCAAATTACAAAAGTAAACAACTTCTCTGCAAACAACCTTTCCTCAAATACCAAAACTATCAACTATTAGCATAAACTTTACCCAAAATATAGAACTTAATGACTAGATCCAAGAACTTAACTCATTTTAATCAAACTCAAAACAACATATCAAATAATCATCAAATATAAAAAAAAACAAAGAATCACAACCCAGAAGACATGTATACAAATTAAGCGAAGAGCCGACAGCAAGATCTAGAAGACTATAATACATGAACAATAATAAACACACAATAATTAATAGTATTTTAGAAAAACCATACAGACACATCATTTTAAACAAAATTATAATAGAAAATACCATCCCAAGGATTATAACTGAACCAGCCCAGATCAAAAATATAGTCAAAGCATATTTTCATCTTTGAACAGCAAAAAGAAATACTTAAACAATCTCCCAATAGCCAGAATGGGAACAAGAATACAAACCTAAACTCAATATTGATAACAAATGATACAATTCCACAATACATTCCATTACTAAAGAAGAAATATTTAAAATCATTCACACTAGAAGCAATACAACATCCCCAGGTTTATTAGAAATCCCTTATATTGTTTTCAAGAAACTAGATCCCAAAGTAATCTTTCTCTTTATAGATTATTGTAATAATATCCTTAAAACACAAATAATTCCTGATAATTGAAAACAAAGAAACCTAATTCCAATTTTCAAACCCCAAGAATGGAATAACAATCTCAAAATAACCTGTCCAATTATATTTCTAAAAACTGACAGGAAAATTTTTACAAAATGTATTAACAACAGACTAGTTAAAGTTTTTACCAAACATGAAATCCTGTTCTATCACAACTAGGCAGTATTACTAGGTTCCAGCACCCAAAAACCAATACATATTATTCAAAACATTATAGAATATACAAAATCGAACTTACAACAAACCTGAATTTTTAGTCAAGACATGCAAAAAGCTTACAACTCAGTTCTTACTTCAATGCTAATCAAGGCTCTAGAAAGAATCAAAATTCCTACAACTATTACAAACATCATAACAAACTTTTTTTCATCCCACTATAACACAATTTCCATTCCATTTGGCCCACTGAATCATATTCAGTAGAGGATGGCATTAATCAAGGAGACACCATTTCACCACTCCTTTGATAAATCTTTTATGATTTGCTATTATCTATAATAGTAACTGTATATAAAGGCTATACAATAACAACCAAAACTTGTAATGACATTAGACAAGGATAGACCCTAAAAACCATCAACATCCTAGCATGCGCCTATATGGATGACACTATATGAATCATAAACAACCAATAAGAACTTCAACACATTTTGAACACTAACATCATTCTATGAACTAAATAATATTCAAATCAATCTGACAAAATTAACACTTCTAATTATCAATGGCATACAACATGATAGAGATCAAGAAGCAATACTTCAAAATCAAACTATTCAAGACCTTACCCCTACTACCCCAGTTAGAATACTAGAAACATGGTATTATGCCAAAGGCAATAAATAATATCAAACTGCACTTATAAAAATCAAAGCAAACAAAATCACAAAACTAATTGGATCTAAGAAAATTACAAACAAACAAAGTAGATATATTCTCAATCACATTTTAATCTCAAGCTTGGAATACCTTCTCAATAATATAGTACTGTTAGAGCAAAAATACCAACAAACAATGTCCAAAGTTCTTAAAACTTTCAAATATAAAATAGAACTCACAAACACAGTTCCCAACAATACTTTCTTTAGCAAATTCAAATACAACCTTATTAACCTCTATGAGTGACAAATTCAAATACACGTATTTAATTTCATCTCTAGAATCAACAATAACAATCTTATGAATATCACAATGTGTTATAGACAACAAGACATCCAAAACTCTTTCTGGTCACCCTTATAAGTCACATATTATATTAATAATAAAATTCTATCTACTGATACTAATCTAAAATATGATATCATTTGGAAACTCAGGAAAGTTGAAATTCAATTCAATATATCACTAGAAATAATAATCACTCAAAAACTTGAAAATACAATAGAACAATATTCGAACAATCAATGGTCCAACAACCTAAGACACAAACTAGTCAAAAACAACTTGATGTTTATTAGACAATTGATAAATGAGAACTGTACAAAGACACTCTCATGACTCCAACTTCATACTAAGGCTAAAAATTAATACATAGAAAAAGAATACTGTTGATATATAGATATCAGCTCCATGCTTTAAATCCTCTTAGATCTTGACCTACTAGACTACCGGAACACACAGAACATCTTTCACCAATACATTTCAGGTCCAATAGCTAAGATACACAAATATTATTGAGCAGCTACACTCAATGACAATATTGAATCCATAGACAAATGACTCAAAAATATATACAACCATATTATCTACACACACTACAAAAGAATTGCAAGAGGCTTTCCAATAACTTCCTATAAGGGCTATCAACTCAATAAAAATTATTCAACAATCAAGAATTGTACCTTCTTCATCAAAAGACAAGAAATTATCCAAATTTCTATCCACAAAACTAAATGCAGCAACAACAACTCATCCGACTCAACTCCATATCTCAGAATTAGAATATTATCTCGCAGCACATTCTAAGTTCACACTTTCAACAAAGCTAAGAATATAGAACAACTTTCACTCCCATCAACAATTCTAATTCCTTCTGATAACTGTCACATCAATAATATTTACAGACATTAAAGAGAAGATCTCAACATAATCAAAGACCTGATAAATATTGCAACTCAAATTAAAAACTTAAATCACCTATCTGCCTTCATAGATAGATCACTAACAAGACACAACAATAAACAATACATGGGAATTGGATGGGTCATCCAATATGAAAAAAAGAGCATAGCCTCATTCAAAGGACAAATCAGTACATTACCATCATCTATAAGGGTAGAATTTGATAATGATCTTCTTACTCTTCACAGTATTACTCAAAAACACAGATATTCATATCCATATAGACAGGCAAGCAGCAATTCAGGCAATAAATTAAGCCAGGATACTCCCACTTCATATATTGATACAGAAAACTAAAAACTGAATCCTTACTTTAGCCATTATAGAATATAGCAAATCAACAAAAATTCCTTTAATTTTATATAAAATAAAAGCTTACAGTGGCATTCAAGATAATGAAAAAGCAGATCAACTAGCCAAAATTGATTGTAGAAACATAATCCCAAGTCAAGAACAATCTCTCTCAATATAAAATTATATTTGAATCAAGGCTTTGCAAAATAGAAAAATGAAATCATTGATATTTCAATAAAAAAATTTTGCAAACTAATCTTTTAAGCCAAACATATCACACAATGAAGTCTTTTATACAGAAATCATACACAGATAAACTATATTTTAGAAAAACACATAAACAAAAAAACAACATTTAAAAATATCAACCCCAACAATATCAATCAGAGCATTACAACATTTGAAAACTATGCACAAAGAAAATTCCAAATCAACCTATAAAATTAAGAACTCTCAACAATGAGCAAGCTATATAAAAGAAACTCCATAATATATCAACAAAATACATGCATAATATGTCTAGAAATAGAAGACAACTTCCATGTACTCATTTGCATAACATTCATAAATATATATGTAAAATACCTGAGAAATATTATCATGCTACTCCTGAATACAAAAGATAATCAACAAGAGAAAAGACAAGTATGACAAAAAATCCACCTATCATAATAGAAAAACTCATCAAAGAACTCATCAGCATAGAACTAACCAAAGAAATAAACAATCTTGTATACCACCTGTGCATATAAAAAAAATAGCTACATACAATCTGCAAAGAATTCAAAATATATCTTGAAAAAATATGAAAAGATAGATGCATTATCATGAACAATTAGAAAAAATCAAATGGAATATCAGCTAGGGCAAGAGGCTTTACAAAAACACTCAAAAAAGAAACCCAGACAATCAAGATCAAATGAAAAAAACAATATTTCAAGACCAAATAATCAAAGACATGTTCTTATTTTTTATTAATCAATTTATTGATAACCACTTTAAAGGATTTGCAAATATTTTTTCTATAATTTATTTTTTTCTTTTTATCAATACTAACACGATCTCCTTGATATGTTAGGCCCACATGAGTGGCAACAGACTAATTGATAAGAAAGCATGACTTCTTTAAATAGCTGAATTTGTAATAAGAAGTCAGTTGTAAATGCATAACAAATGTATACAACAAACTTTTTAATAAATAAAGCAAGGATGAGTCAGTTTAAAAAAAAAAAAAATCTTATATTATTAATTAGCAAAAAAGAGTCTATTTGATTATGGTAAAGATCACAAGATGCTCAATTAACTTTTTGAAAATCTGAGTTGATTGTATGTCATATAGGTTTTAACTTCTACTACTTGAAAAAGTTCAACTAAGAAAATCAAGAAACAGTCAAGAACACTTTGTGACAAAGCTAGTATACAAAGTAATTCAAAAAGTTTTTATCCTATCTTTGAAAATTTTTAATCTAAAAAGTTGGAAGGATAATATCACTATATCAATTGAAACTTGAGACTCAAAATATCAGTAGTAATATATAAGCTGACTGAATAATCTGTAAAATCCTTGTTGATCAATAATATTCACTAGCAGGGTATATTGACTATTAGGCTAGGTATTGTTTCTTTTTAAGAAATTAAATCTGAAATATGATATATATATGGATAAGTATATCTATATTTAAATAGAAATACCATATATTTAATTAATGATATACAGAAAGACTTTTAAATCACCTATATGGATACCAATATATCATATGAATTTTCTAAAAAATAAGATGAATACTATATTAAGAAATATAACTATAATTCCTTAATATAATATATGATTATTCATTTTCTATTTTTTTTTTTCTTTTATATAAGAAAGAATAATTAGTCTTGAGATAGTTTTAATTTATTATAGTTCTTTATTATTCTTGAATATATATCCATATACTCATGCATTATACAATATATATATATAATTAAAAATTTTATAAAGTTAAACATAAACACATTAAGAATATATACTGTATATATATATACTGTATATTAAAAGTTTATTATATTTAAAAGGCTTAATACTACTCTTTTTGCTGATCCTCTGATCACATACAAAAAAGATGTTCACAAGAAGTTTTATACTTCTTTACTAATAAAGTCTTTATACTTTCATTAAAACAACTTGAAG
>CAJVPT010005312.1:0-12330 GCA_910592055.1 Acaulospora colombiana | reverse complement strand
TTTTATAGAGACTCAACATTGTTAGTCTGCAGGGAGAAAGTATAGTTGAACCTATTTATTTTCTAAATAGTATTTGCAAAGAAGCTAAAAAAAAAAAAAAAAACCATGGATTCTCTTTCAAGATATAGCAAAGATCTATAATAAATTCAGTTTTGATATATTGAAAAAAGCAATAGAATAAATCCAAATTTCAAATATTATGTAATAGCTTCTAATTGACTTATTCAAGAATAGAAAATATCATACAATCCTTTCTGATAAGTTATCTAAGCCTATTATAGCAAGAAATAGTATTGATTAAGAAGAGATAATATTTTTTCTTCTTTAACATATATTTTATGACTCATTAATAAACAAGATTCAAAACAATACTGATTTTAAATATATTATATAAAAAGAATGAAATCTGATTTTTGAAAACCAGATAATAAGAAAAAGCTTTCATTAAAATATGCAATTATTGCTTATTGTATATAGATAACACTATATAAATAACTAAAATTAAACAAGATATAAAAAATATTTTTGAAAAAGTTATAAAATTTTATATAGTAAATGATTAATAGATTAATAATGAGAGATCAATTTTATTTATACTAAATTAAAATTAGGAAGAGTCTGAGGTAATGTATATAGATATGAAAAAACAGAGCTTAAAGAACTCTATAAAGAAAAACAGATATGATTTTTAGAAATATAGTTTAGAAGAAAACACAATAGTAGAGAAACAATTGATTGAATTAAGATAGAAATTAGATTAATAACTCAGGCTATCAATAAAAAACATATAATAAAGAAATATATTTGCTATATAATTAATAGAGTTTTGATTTTTTATATAGAATATTGTACGTAACATATATACATTAATGAAAAGATATGAAATAATCTTATAGCAATATACAGAAAAGTATTTAAAAACAAGGTTTTCATTTATAATACTATGTTAAATAGTTGCATTCACAATAAAAAAATTCTTGAATTAAAAAGTATATGGAAAATTTAACTAAAAAGTTATACTATTTTCTTATTTTGTTAACTCAACAATAAAGAAAATTCAGGAAAAATGATACTAATTTGGTTTAAACAATATCAAATAAAATATTGAAAACTAAAAAATATACTGAAATATTTAATAGATATTGTACTTGATAAAAAAAATAATTTTGTTATATCTATACTAGCCCTAATCAACTAGCTCTAAATAACTTATCAAAGCTAAAAATAAAGAGAAATACTTCAAACTAAAGGAGATATCTTATTTATAAAATCAATCTTAAAAGAAGGTATCATATATAAGAAAGTTATTCAATTACTTAATAAATATAATATAATATTCTTGAATCAATTTATTAATGTTAAAATAGGAATATTAAAAGACTAGAGAGTAATTCAAATACTCTTTAATAATAGAAAGGGT
Organism: Acaulospora colombiana; assembly: GCA_910592055.1. Lineage (NCBI taxonomy): Eukaryota > Fungi > Glomeromycota > Glomeromycetes > Diversisporales > Acaulosporaceae > Acaulospora > Acaulospora colombiana. The sequence continues at coordinate 10,910 of CAJVPT010005312.1, read as the reverse complement.
CAAATTCTCAAATGATATGATTAATTTTTGAATCAAATAATGAAAAAGTATAAAATTCAAATAAAAAAATTATTATTTTAGTTAGATAGAAGAAAAACTTATTGAAAGATTTTAATGAATTTCTTTTTAAATACTATAAAAAGTCTAAAAAATATTATTATTTTTCATATTATTAATTGAGATACAATCTTATTATCAATTCTATACAAAGTAGATAACTAGATCAGTATTATCAAAAATTTAACTATTTTTATAATTGAACAAAACCAAAAGTATAAATATAAAAAAAATAATTATATTTTAAGACAATTTAATAGATTGGCTATCTTTTAATATTAATTAAAATAGATAATATATCTAGATACAAATATTATAGAAATAGATCTATAGATTAATAGTACAGTAATAGTACTTCCAGATCACAATTACAAGATCTATAGTTCAATTCTACTTAAGGATCAAAAATCAAAAATTATCTTTTGATCAGGTTTAATCAGTTATCTTGTGAAAGTTATATTCATTCATCTGAAACAAGATTCAATCAGATTAGGCTACAAGAAGATAGAACTTTTGACCTTATATCAATTAGTGATTAAGATTTATAGTCATACTACTGGAAGAATTATATAAAGAAAAGCTTCTGATCTAGCTAACCATAAATATTTCTAAATCTCCTGCCTTGATAGTTTCTAGGACTTCACTCTCCTAGCTAAGAATATTCCAATCTGATGCTCTGCTTAATTGAAAATCAGTTAATAAGAACTGATTTAATGCTATAAATAATGACAAAAAAGATAACATGCCTCCTTCCGAGATCTGAGCAAATAATATATAGAAATATTGAAAAGTATAAAATATCCCATTGGATACATATGAAAGGACTAGCTTAGTGAAACAATAACAAATAAAAATTAATAAGCTCACTACTAACTAGCCTAGCTATTCCAGAGGATCTGAAGTAGGGTTTCTCATTAGAAAAACATTGAGAAAAAACTGAAATCAATTGAAAGAATAGAAGGACATATAATAGGAGTCAACTTCTTATCAACAAGAAGCAAACTCTACATCTATCAAGTGTATTTGCTATCTGGAAAAGCTAAAAGCAAATGACTATAACAGTTACTTCAAAACAAGATCCTAGATAAGCAAAGAAACTACTTCAAAATCATAATTATAGGTGACTTTAATGCAGTTGTCAACCCTATAGTGGATCGATCACTATCTACAGACAAAACAATCTCGAGATACAAAAAAGCTGAAATAGGTTCTTCAACTTCCTGGAAAACTGGAATTATATAGATATCCAAAACTCCTGAAAAGAAGAAGGGAATACTACCTTCACATGGGCAAATAGCTCAGCACACAGTAGAATTGACTATATCTGGATATCACCAGAAATTAGCCTAAACAATATATATGAGTTTAAAAATATTCCAGTGGAGACACTACTGGGTAGTAACCATATTCTGTTATTAACAAGAATGACAATAAACAATCTGCTCAAAAATCAAATACAAGAGTAAGATAGAACAAAAGATAAAAAAATATCAGATCCAGGCAACTCCACTATGGAACAATGGGTGAAATTCAAACTCTAGACAGAATGCAAGCTTTCAGAAATTGATGTACAGGCCTCCTTATACGAAACTAAGAACAGCCTTCAAGAACTCGAAAAGGCCTAGCCAGAATTTGAAACCATAATCATTAAGGGTGCATACAGGTGCCTCAAGAAGAAAAGAGTCTACTTCACTTTCAACAAAAGAAAAGATATTAAAATAGGATCAGTAATCCCAAAGAAGGATTTTGAAGCCTATAGAGAAGCCAATAAGATCCACTTTCTTCTAAAGAAAATCCAAGTTAACTAGGATATGAAGACCATAAAAGACACAGAAAATATAGAGAAGGCTATTCAGAATCTACAAGGTACTTATGAATCCCTTGATAAAGAAATAGCATCTCCCTAGTCACAAGAAGAGATCCCAAAACAATTGAAAAAAATTACTAAGATAGAACATATCCTTAGAATAATATGTAAGAAAAAAGAAAGTCTTCATATCAGAAACCAAATCAAGGAGGCTTTGGATAACAAATGTGATGATTTTAGATCCAATTAGAAGTGGATACTGGGCTCAGTCTTAAACCATAAAAAATTAAGAATCACATTAGATTGGGTACTAACCACAAATCAGGAAGGGAAAGAATATATTGATACTAATTCTCAAACCATTAGAAGCAAGGTTGAAGAATATCACAAAAAGGCATTCAAAAAGAGAAATATCAACTTCAAGAATTTAGACCCCTTTTGAAAAAAAGAATATCAACCCAAAGAATAAATCAACCCAACATGGTATTCATCTTTAACAGAAGAAATCAAAGTAGAAGAACTCGAAGCTACTTTGCAATCTCTTTCTAACAACAAGGCTGCTAGCCCCTTATACATCAGCTACGAAATGCTCAAACATTTAGGGATTAAAGGAAAATAAACTTTATGTCTTCTTTTTAATTAAGTTTTAAGTACAGGTTGAGTGCCTAAGAAATAGAAAAGTAGTAACATCTACTCTATTTTTAAATCTAAGTCTTGGAAATGTGATTTGAGCAATACAAGACCCATTGTCCTCTTAAAGACATCTCAAAAGACTTTATCAAGATCCTTACCAACTGACTATCAGCCATTTACAAGCAATACAAAATATTAAAAGGATCAAACTTTGCTGGACTACAAGGAGAAAGTATGATAGAGCCTATCCACCTGCTAACCAAAATTTGTGAAGAGGCTAGAGAAAAGAAAAAAAAACCATGGATCCTATTTCAAGACACTGCAAAGGCATATGACACAATATCCCTACTTATGCTTGAAAAGGCTATAGATCATATTCGAATTCCTACAACCATTAAGAAGCTCATAATAAATCTCTTCAAAGACAGAAGCTATAGTATTATCCTTCCCAATGAACTATATAATTCAATAGTAGCAGGGAATGGAATAGATCAAGGAAAACGATTTTTCTATTATTATAGAGAATCTTTTATGATCCACTTTTATGCAAGATCCAAAACAACAGCAACTTGAATTATTCTATGGAAGAAGAATGGTCTCCCAGCTTTAGTAAACCTGAAGAAAAGATGAAGCTCTCCTTAAGGCAAGCAGTAATTATCTACATGGATAACATAACCTGGATTGCCAAATCTAAGAAAAATCTAAAAAAGATCCTGGAAGAAGCAAAAAAGTTCTATATAACAAATGACTCTTAGATCAATATAAAAAAATCAATCCTTCTTACTATCAACCAAAACCCACAGTCTCCAGGATTGTTCAAGCTGAAACAGAGAATACTATAGTTCATGAAATTAATAAAAAGGATCAGGCTAGATTTCTTGATATCTGGTTAGGATTGAGACAAAAAAACCAGGACACTATTAGTCTTATAAAATCAGAGATCAGAACAGTAGTCCAGGCAATAGTCAAGAAGAAGCTGATAGAAAAACATATCCGATATATTATTAATAGGGTCCTAATTCTCAAGAATAGAATACAAAACACAACACACATACCTGAGTAAAAAAACATGTAATGATCTTACAGCCATGTTTAGAAAAGTATTCAAGAACAAGGCCCTAGTCTATGGAATAATCTCAAACAGTTGTATTCACAATAAAGGAATATATGGTCTCAAAAGTATTTGGGAAATACAGCTAGAAAGTCATATATCTGCATTTTTTTATCAGCTTAACAACAACGAGACCTCTGATATTGCTACTATAATCAGACTGAAACAAAGTCAAATTAAATGTTGGGAGCCAGGTAATATTCTAAGCAATCCTATCAACTCTTACAAGCTAATAAACAAAAACTTGGCTGCTATGACATTGGCTCTGACAAATAGCATACAAGTTACTTTTTAAAGTTGAAAATGGAAAAACATATTTGATTATTAGGGAGATATCTTATCAATCAAATTTATATTGCAAGAGGATAGAGAATATGAAAAAGCCATTCCATTACTATGAAAACACAAGATCATGTTTTTAGATCAGCTCATCAACATTATTACAATTACACTTAAGAAATAGAGAGCAGTTCAAATCCTCTATAGCAAATGCAAGGGACCGATTTTCTCCTGGCACAAAAAAGTGAGGAAAAAAACAATAGTAAATCAAGATCTTCTATGAAACTCTCTACATGGGTCTGAATAGACAGTTTATAATATGCAAACTGAGGCATTTTCAACAAACCCAGATAGAAGGAAGATTTACTGGGCAGTTCAAACCAATACTCTAACAGATATATAAGGAAAAATAGTATCCATAAACAACAAAATCTATTTCACCCTATATATTATCCTACTAATAATAATACTTATCTTTAATCAGACAGTACAAAGTAGCCTTTAGAAGTAATCCAGTTACAGATCCATCTCCTCTCACAGCTCAATCGACACAATAATCTAAGAAAAAAGAAACAAATCCTTCTACCAGGAAATCCTATAGACTGACAGACAAATACATTTCAGCAAACAATGGCTTTACCAACTTTTAGACCAGTCGAATTAGAAATTCAAGTAGAAGACTAGAATATTACACTAATAGAAAAAGTCATACAAACAGAAGAATACAGAGATGAACTTAAGAGAATCTTAAAATACAACAAAAGAAATATGGCTGATCTGCTTATATTCTACACAGATAGTTCTTATAAAAAAGGGATAATAGATTGTGAATTGGAAATGGGTTTAGCTTGGATTATGATAAAAGATGATAAAATAGTTAAATAGTTCTCAGCAGGAGCATCCACATAGTTATCAGCAACTAGGGCTGAAATATTAGCTATTCTTACTGCACTATATACAGTCCCTTGAAATACAATAGTTACAATTTACATTGACTGTAATATTGCAGTAAAAGTATGGAAATCTATCTGCTCACAAATAGAGATATCTATAAGAAGATGGACAAAGATTACTAACTGGCCACTTTGGAATAAGTATAAGGACCTAGTAAAGAAGAAAGACTTGAATCGGAAATCCTAAAGGTCAAAGTCTATAGAACCAATAGATTTAATAATCAAACAGACTTACTTGCCAAACAGGTCAGGCGGGAGAATCCAATAACTTGGCATCAGCTACTAGAGCTAGAGAGAGTCTTCATGATAGTAGTATGGGGAAAATACACAATAGAAATCGGTATCAGAGACTTCATTAAAATATTCAATAAGAAAAAAATCAAACTAAACTGGATAACAAAAAAATGGATCCAGGATCTTTGAATCCAAAATGAAAAAATTATAGACTGGCCAACCTTTTGGAACTAGTTTAATCTGACTAATACCTTTGATACTTCTTTCAAAACTAATAAAGACAAAAGCTTTCTAACTAACTTAATTCATAATGAACTTCTAGTCCTACAGATACTTAAAAAGAAAAAATCAGATATGTATATTACAACCACTTGCCCAGCATGTGAACTTCATGAAGAGACACTAGGATATCTTTTTGAATACCCAACTACTAGGAAAACTCGGAAGAACTTATGACAGAAGACAAATGAAAAGATCAATAAACTTATTGATAAAGAAATAAGAGAGAAAAAAGAAGTTTAACCTAAAATAAGTGACTGGATAGACAAATGGTTAGAAGAGATCCAGAAATCTAATAGGAGCCTTTTCAATATCATCTGTGGATACATAGAAAAAAGCAAGACCACCTCTTTAAAGAAGTATCTCAAAAAGTAGCTCAAGATCCTATTAGTGAACACATAGAATATAATCGATAAACTTTGTCAGAAGATGAGAGCAAACTTTAAAAAGAAGATCTAGAATACTCACTGTACCAAAGTAATAGAATGGGAAAAGAAGCATAATATTATAGAAGAGAATAAAAGAAACAGAAGGCTCAAGCTCAGACCTAACGAACAAACTAAATAGGATCAAAAAAAACTATCATTACCTCTAGAGGACTCGAACCTGGAGGATACCAAAGAAATAGAAGAAAAGAAGTATATAATGATTATTAAGGATTGGGTTTGTTACGGAATTAAGTGATCTGGTTTTTAACTGCAGATAGAACTTAGAATGATCTACAGTAATGACCTGTAGGCAATGATTTTATTAATTAGAGGAATTATTCAAATTAGTAAAGGAGTGAAATATCATTCCCTAGGTTGCATTTAAAGAAATAATTTTTCAATAATGAGTGAGTCAGTATATGAAAGTCACAACAATTTGTAAATACCTAGCATATATATAATAAAGACACGTCATGCTGACCTGACTGTAGGTTAAAAAAAAAAAAAACTAACTAGTTTAGCTATACTATTGTTAACTGTGTATTAATCATTTAATCTCTAGTTAGGTCTGCCCACTTAAGGAATGATAGCCAATCTAACTAGAATAAACTGTGATTAATCTATATATATATATAAATATATAGTTTATATAAGATGATTGATATCATGTTAAGAATTTAATTATCCATTAAATATTAAGTTAATTCTTAATAAAGCTTGCATCTAATACCAGTTGTAGTTTAAAAAAAAAAACAAACAAATATTATAGAAACAAAAGTCTGTTTAGAATATTGGGAAATAACTATTATAAAACAAATAATACAATCAGAAGAGTATATTAATAAATTATAGGATACTTTTAAACAAAATCAAAGAAGTAACTCCAAGAACTTTATCTTTTATATTGATAGATTTTTTAAAAAAAAATACTAGAAAACTCAGAATTAGAATTTCAAATAGATCTTAAATAGATTCAAATTTAAAATAATATTCAGTTTGTAGTAAGAGTTTTACTATGGTCATCAGTAGCAAGAGTAGAAATATTGATAATTTTAACAACACTTCTAATTATATCATAAGATACCAAAGTAATTATATATACAGATTGTAGAATAGCTATTAAGGTGTGAAATATAATATATGCACACTTTATAACTAAGAAGATAAATCAAGAAAATTACTAAAAAAAGTCAAAGTCCAAAAAACTGATAGCTTTAACAATAGAATAAATTTGTTAGTCAAGCAGATCAAAAAAGAAAATCCTATAGTATGATAATATACATCAGACTTAGAAAAAATCTTTTCTATTATAATATAGAATAACTTATCTATCAATATTGGAATAAGGGATTTTATAAAAGGCTAAAATAAAAAAAGACTTGAATTAAATTGAAGCAAACAAAGAATTCAAAACCAATGAAAAAAAATGACCTAAGATAGATTAAAAAATCTTTTGAAACCAATTCAACTCTCAATATATATTTTATACATTATTTAAATCCAGCAAGAAAAAAAGTTTTTTAGTAAAACTAATATACAATAAATTAATTACCTATATTTCAAATACTAAAAAGAGAAAAACCTAAAATATATCTAACAATAACTTATTCAAGATGTAGAATTCAAGATGAAACAATAGAACACTTATTTAAATATTTAGTTACTAATTTTGAAAGATTAGAAATTTTAAAGAAAGCAAGTAAAAGATTAATTAAATATATAGTTAAAGAAGAAGAAAGGATTATAAAAGATAATTAGATGGTTATTTGAAGGAAAACAGGCAATTGGATCAAAGAATTATAGCAACAAGATTAGGATCTCTATAAATTTGATTTATAGATACTTTCATAAAGACAAAGTTAAGCTGATTTAAAAATATCTTAAGAATCAGCAAAAAATAAAACAAATAATTATGAAAGGAACCTTAAAGAAACTTTGTCAAAGTATAATTTATATAAAGTACTTTTGTTTTTTAAAGTTTTCTATATACTGCTATCAAAATATTATATATTTTCTAAAACAATATATTATATTGCATTCTAAATTTTATCCTAGATATTAATACTTTATTTAGAATATAAAAAATTATTTGTTTAATACTCTTTTATTCTTAAGAGTTATGGTTGTTATATTGACTTCTCTAAATACTTACTTTTAAGTTTTATTGCAGTTTTTTGACTATTTAATTAGATTTCAAGAAATTTGACTTGGTTTGTTTTATTAAGCTCTTTAATTACTTCATTTTCTATATCTGCTTGAATTTTTTCTAGATGGTAGTTAGGATTGTCATTATTACTAAAACTAAATTGTTACTGTTGATTTAGAAGTTATTGGCTTGATAAAAAGATCTTTACTATCTTTAGGATCTTTTTTATATTTTTCTTAAATCTTGCTATTTATATCTTTTTTAGATCTTGTTATTTATATCATGTTATTCATAAAGGTTATAGTTGTATGTTTTGATTCTAGCTTTTTAGTAAAATATTTTTTTAGACTAGGATTTCAAGTTACTAATATTTTATATCTTCTTTATATATTATTCTGAATTTTTCAAAATAGAAAATCCTAAAAGATTTATTATAGTAGTGATAAAATAATTTTTTCTTGATCAATTTTATTTCTTGCTATAATAGATTCTATAGATTATTTTTGAAATTTTTTATTTAGGAACAGACTTATTATAATTTTGATAAAACCTTTCAATATTTTAATTTTTTTTATTGTTTGTATTAATATTTTTAAACTGATTGTATTTTATGTTTTGACTATATACTAAAAAAGTATTTATTTATAGTTCTATTTTATTTTTTTACAAATATTATTAAAAATTTGAATTAATTTTAATATATCTTCTTTTGATAGTTCTATATAGTTAAGAACTTTGAATATATTATTGATTTTGTAAATATTTTCTATTCTGTTAATAAGAACTTTAATAAAATACTTTTTTATAACTTTTAATAGAACTATAAATCAGGTATTTGAGAGTTTACATTCTTTTTTTGAGTACCTGTAGTTACTAAATCATTAGTTTATTAATTAATTAAAAACGTAAGTACATTTTTATTTAAGTAGTATAATATATATTGTAGTTAAAATATTATTCAAATCTAACTAACTTGTCATAAGTATAAAAGTCCCTAAATTCAATTTTGAAGACAATATTTCGCTCTGCAGTGTCTTTGGATAAAAACTCTCCTAGTTTATTGCATAATTACCAGTAAGTTGTTACTGTTATATATCTAATCAAGCTATTAGAATATAGGAAACTATAAAAGGATAGATTGAAAAAAGGGAAAAGGGAATATCTAAAAATATTTAAACAGACAACAAGAAAATAAAAAAGTAAAAATTGAAAAAAAGGTTTTTAGTTTTCTTTAAAGATCCACTTCTTAAAACTTCTTTTTAATAAGAAATATTCAATTGAGATATTCTTTCTATTTTTAATTATTCGAGAAACTTATCTATTCTCAATTTTGATTTTCTTTTTGTATATTATCTGAGAAGACTTATCATCTAATGAGAGCCTTTACTTTCAGAACACATTTGGTCCCAACCTTCTTTAAGCAATAATTTTTTATCTATCTGTAGTAGAGAGATGACTTATGATAGACTCCAGGTTTCTATATAATCCAGTAGAAACTGGATCATATTGTTTTAGTATGATACTTTCTAGCAGCTATGTCTAGTTAAAGAGAATTTATTGATATATATCTTTTATTACCCAAAAGACTAGATTTCTCAACAATCCTTTTGCCTTGTAATAGTAGGAGGGTTTAAAACAGTGATAGGAATCTCATTAATTATGATATTCTTTAATAACTTCTGAGAAAATATATTTTCAACTGTAATTAAAAGATTGAAACTTAGTATAATTTAGAGACTATTCAATCTTATTACTTGACTGGAATAAAAAGGAAACATTGATCTTAAACTTTGCCTAACCAGAATTATAGGAGAAAAAAATCTCAGCTTTTTTATTACTTAAGAACTTGTTGCTTATATCTTATTGGTCTTATAGAACTTGATCTATAGATTAATTCAATTAAAATAAGTAAAACTAGGTACCAATCAATTCTTTTAATCAACAATAATATTATCAGAATACATACTGTATATATAATCAATAGAAACTTATTTATATTCTGTTACTAATATATTTCATATCAACCAATCAGATACCAGGTGACATTGTATTATTAGAAATTCAAAATCAAACAAAGGTAGGCAAAATTCTCAAGAAAACTATAAAAAACAATAGATACTTTAAAAAAATATAAGATAGTATATGAGAAAGTGAATAACAAGTCTTTTTTTATTAATAAAACCTCTATTTCTTATTACTTTCAACTTTGTAAGATAAAACTTTACTTGTTTGTCCTTTTATTTTCTAGAACTTTTTTGCCCTTAGTAGAGGAAGTATATACTTGAGGCTATTTAGGTCACTAAAGATCTAAGTTCTTATTTAAAAGAGTTTATAAACAAGTAAGAAAAAATAGAAAATTAAGTAAAGACAAGCTTCAAATTGTTTTAATAAAAGTATAAAAACTTTATTAACAAGAAAGTATAAAACTTCTTGCAACCATCTTTTTGGTGTGTGATTAAAGGATTAGTGAAAAGAGTTTTTGAGAGTTTATATTTTTATAACTTTGGTCTAGCTATAAAATATACTGTATATAACTTTAGATAAAACAAAAAACTTTTTTCACTGATCCCTAATTTTCTTAAAAATTTTTTTTTTTGATAATTTTATTAGAATACAAGAGAAGTCAGCTTCACATATACAAGAAAACACTTTTACACACAAAAACCTTTGCTCTTAAGTAAGCTTTATACTATATATAACTAATCATCAATAAATATTAAGGAAATTTAAAGAAAATCTATTTTTCTTGCACAAAGTTTCTTTCTTTACAGAGAAAAGAAAAACACAAGAATGTTGATTTACAGTAAGCTTTTGAAACCCAATCTCAACTCCATAAGCTCTTAGTCAGACCAGTACAGGGTAATACCTTTTTGACATCAAGAGAAGTTTTGCAAACAATAACTCAAGTCGATAAATTAGTTTAAATTCAAGGTTTACAATATCTAGAAGAATGTCCAAACCTCTTTTGCTCAACAAGATAGAG
>CAJVPT010005311.1:0-12331 GCA_910592055.1 Acaulospora colombiana | reverse complement strand
TAATTCACTATCCAAAGATTCACAATTTTAAAAGTATCTAGATGCTACAAAGAAAAAGTCAAGTGACAGGACTTTGCAATAGATTAAATAATCCCGGACCAGCAGGAATCATATCAATTATTAAGCACAAATCAAAAATTGGGAACCGCTCAATTTATTAACCTGCAAAACCTTAAGTTACTTAACGGACAAAGGCAACTTTACACTCCAAGTAACCAGAATTGCTAAAGATATGGGAATAACATTTCATAGTTGAAAATGACAAGATATCTTTGAATTGAAAAAGAGAAATATCTGGATCAGAGAATATCTTACACCAGAAGAATATAAAAAAGCTATACCATCACTAAGAAAAAATCAACTGATGTATCTGGACTAGTTGATTGATCAGGAAACCAAAAATATAAGAGACTGGTGAATGCTTTAGCTCTTGCAAGATACAAGCAAAGGACCTATACTAGAATGGTTTTAAATTATAACCAAAAACTTTTCAAAAGAACAACTAAAGCAACTCACAAGATCTGAGAGAGAAAATTTTATGAAATGGGAATCAGAATACTCCAAAATAGAAATCAATTGAGACAAGCGGAAAAAATTGTGAATAGTGATGAGAAGTAAAAAAAATCTAGTAATATAGAGAAAATTTAAGACAAGAAAAAGAGAGAAACGTTACGATAGTAAAGCACTTTGTCAGTTGCAACACTAACAATGACCAGGAAACCAATATACAAAAATCCCAAGATGTTCAGAAGATACAATACTGAATGGTGACTGCATCATAGAAAGAGAAATAGAAGAGATATATACAGTACCATACCTCAACACAAGAAAGTCCACTAGAAGAACATATGATTTAAAAATTCCCAATCCTAGTTCAGCACTTGAAAAAAGGATTAAAGAAGTGATTTACAGAGACCAAAGTCTATTCAAGATTCAAAACAACAGAATAAATCACATGAACATTGTAACCTGGGAAGAATCTATTATCAGAGAAAATATCAAAGAAGGCACATATCAAAATCATCTGATAGCTATACCTTAACATAATCTCGAATCCAAAGAAAAGCCAATCTTCTATTCTAATGGATCACTTATTAATCATAGTAAAGAAGAAATGAAGATGGGTGCAGCTTGGATTCAGATTGGCAAAGATGAAATGAAAAGCAAGTTTCAAACAGGAGTAAACAAGTGGCTCTCATTTACATGAGCAGAATTGGTAGCAATCATAACAATTCTTCTGGTAGTTTCAATAGAAAGCATAGTGAAAATATTTACAGACATTCAGGCATGTATCTTTAAGTAGAAATCTTTAGAAAAAGAAGATTCAAGAAGAACACACAAGAGATGGCTCAAAGAAAAAATTGGTTACTCTGGGCATGCATGGTAGAGCTAATAAAGAAGAAAAATATAGATCTAAAGCTCACAAAAGTCAAAGCATATTCAAATAATTCTTATAATGAAGAAGTAGATATCTTAGCTAAAAAAGCTCTAAAATTTCCACTGATTGAATGGAAAGATCTCACCTCATGTAAAATTATTACTGAAATCAAGTGGCAAGGGATGACTCTAGATGATTCAATCAGGCAGTTTATTAAGAACATTAATAATAAGACAACCACCTATCAGTGGACACAACAAAATAGAACTGAGAAAAAATGGAGTCAACAGATTTCAGAACACCAGGCTTATATATGGGACCTAATATAGGAAAAGATTAAAGATGGACACATGTGGGATACATCTTTTAAATAATCTTAACAAAGAAGTTTTCTAATCAAACTGACTAATGACAAGCTATCTACACTAAGTAAGTTGGCTATAAGAAGACCAGACCTATACAAGCAAGTGAAATGTATCGTATGTAGCCAACAAGACAAAACCATAGAACATTTGCTAGAATGTTCAACCTATAAGAACCAACTAAAAGAAGTATGGAATAAAGAAGTAGATAGTATTATCAGAAACTTTAAAGAGCTACTAGAGGAAAGAAAGAGAAAGGCTGAGGAGAAAAATCCTAGATTAATTATCAACAACTGAGAAGAGATAGGAGAGTTTGACAAATGGATCTTTAAAGTAGTAAAACAGGTTTCTAAAACTAGCCAGGACACACTAAGCTTCTGTACTGATCTTATAAGAACAAATATTATTCTAGAAATGGCAGATCTAAAATGTCAAGGTAAATGCATAAGAAGAATAGCAAGAAAATGAATAATAAAAATATAAAGAAGAGTTTGCAATCAAGTCCAAAAAGAAATCTGGAACAAGAGATGTGAAATGGTAATTGAGTAGAAAAAAACACAAGAAATTAATAGAGAGAACAAGACAAGAAAACCTCTATATCTTTCAAACCTGAAATCGATACTCATAAAGAAAAAAGAATCACTACCAGAAGAAGGAAACCTCGAAGATGAAGATCTCTGAGAAATTTTAACAAGAAAAGTGAAGTATGAAATAAAATGGTTGGGGTTTTAAGCTTTGTTAGAACATTGCAGAGTGATCTGCAGTAGTGACCTGCAGGCAATAAAGTCAACAGTTGGAAGGATCTTTACCTGAACTATTAATGGAGCAATAAATCACTCCTGAAGTTGTACTTAGAGTTTTAATAATTCTTTAAAACAGAGACGAGTGAGTTAGGTAGAGTCTTAGCTTTAGCGATACATTCTCCAATATAAAGTATATATATGTTTAATAAAGCACACGTATCTAGCCTGACAGAGGGTTATAAAAAAAAAATAATAATAATTTTAATAAATTAAATTTTTATTTAATATAATAATAAAAATATATCAATGATCTGTGGATCTATAGCACAGTGGTAGTGTTCCCAAGTTGCAATTACAAGGTCTATAGTTCAATATCATATGAAGGCCATGTAAAAAATTTATAGAATGAAAAAAACCATCTATTATACAAAACACAATTAGGTTTCAGAAAATACTGATTATCTTTATTCCGGTTTTATACAAACAGGATTTTTCCATTTCTAGTTCTAAGCAGGTTTTTCTTTCTATAAAAAGCACAATCAATATGACTAAACACAAACAAATTTGGGAAAGGTATAAAACTGCATCAAGTCCATTAAGAACCATTTGAAAGGTGTACTTCTCCTTTCATAGAACTAGCAAGTTAAGCCTGACAAGTTAGTTGAGAGGAATCCGAAAGGCCAAAAATAGGGATGCCTGGATTTTTTAGATAGATAGTAGTAGAAATTTAATCTGATCAAATATTTCTGGGCAACAATCCATCCAATGGATCCTTTAAAAGTAAGGTTCTAGAAATATTTGTTAATGCAAATGATAGAAAATATGTAATATCTGCAATTAAATTTGTAAATTACTTTATCAATGTTAATAAATGAGACTGAGCTTCCATTTCACAAAATAAAAATATATCCATTATATTGTAATAAAGCAATTTAACTTTGTTATTACAAACCTATTAGTCAATAGTACATAACAATACTTTCAAGTTATCAAGTATTATTTTCAAGTTCAATACTACTATAAAACAATATTATCTAAATCAAATAATATAAGAAGATCCTATTCATTTCATGATGATAATCTAACTATTTCTAGATAAGATTACTAATGAGTCCCTAAAATATTTAGCATATAGAATTTTGCAAATCACTTATGTTTCTTTTTGAGAAACAAAATTCATAGCTCTTTATTTTAATAGGAACAAAAGTCAGAAAATACCATAAATCAATGATTTGGATAATGAAGAACAATTGTGAATAGTTTTTTTATAAAAAGTCAGAAAATGCTATAAATCAATGATTTGGATAATGAAGAACAATTGTGAATAGTTTTTTTATAGTTTTTAATTTAAAATTTTTAATGTTTCCTAGTGAGGAACATTTGATTTTTGTTCTTGCCTCCTTCTTTAGGAACCCATCTTTAGACAAGACCCCATTCAATTATGGAGAATCAAAAGATCATAAAATGTTTTATCAATTTTAATGCAGCAACTACTTTGTCACAAGACAGGTTCTTTGCAGATAGGTTGAAAATCCATGTGATACAAATTTGAAGAATCTAATAAAGTTCAAACACATAAGTTAAAAGAAGATCTCTACCCACAGAATATACCATCCAAAACTCCACATGATCATTTTATAGGTAAATTTAATAAATCATATAAAAAGAATGGTTTGAAAATAAAATGTCATCAAAGACTCTATGTAGGTACTCCCTAGGCTTGCCATAATAGGTAAAGTAAAACGAATACCTGGTGGAATGAGATAAAAAAAAGAGGGTTTGAGCTTTGGCCCAAAAGCAAGTTAAAGAAAAGACACCTCTTCCGGCAACAAGACTCGTAGGGCTGCTAAGAACAGCAAAACGGATTTCATTACAAGCTTTAACCACGTTGTATAGTATGCAAGTATAGGTTATCATGTACTTAGTATAGCACTCTGTATCTGTAATCTACATGAACGGTGTACTTGGCTATAAATTGGCTTCATTAACCCTTTAAAAAAAAAAACTTTGTTACTACTTATAGTAATAAAGTATATCAACTTTATTTATTTATAAACTTACTAAAATATCAACAGTATGTTAGACATTCTTATCTGTACTATATTATAATTAATTTTTAGATAATCGTTAGATTTCATCCTGCTCTTAAAAATCAGACAGTTTCTTATATTCTTACAGTCTTTTATTCGGTTTGCTTTTTAAAACTCGCAAAATGCATATAAACCCGGGAAGTTAAATACAATTGGAAATTTGCATTATGCCAGTTAAGTGATATTTTAATTTCAGCTATATACGTAGATTGATTTAATGATCTCGTTCTAAATTACATCAATCTAAGTTGAGTATTTTGTTTAATTCTGACTTATATTCGGTCACTAGGCGTTGCAAGTCTCTATTAGATGCTACAAGAAAATGGACATATAAAATCAGTCAGGTCGCTTAAATAAATGAAAAAATAGACAGAATTCTATACATACATAGTATCTTTAAGACGTCACCAAGAAGTTGTCGCTTCGACATGCCCTATGGTTAAATAGAGAATTTTATATTAATTATATTAATTACGGTGTTCATTAATCAAAAAGTCGCTAATAAAATAAAAAAGCTTGCCAATAGTAGTGGATCCCAATTTGTTTGACGTTGAATACCGCTTATACTTTCGGAACTGTAGTAAATCAAATTACATTATAAAGATCATTAGTAATGAAAATACAAATAGACAAGAACAAATATGATATGGCACATACGTGTGTGTAGGGCCGAGTAATTGGTTACACAATTCGTGCACTCTTAATTCAGAACCCTCGTCGGCCAATTGCTGCGCATATGAGAAGAGCAATCGCTTATACTCCGCCGGAGAATTGATTAATTCAGCAACTAGAAGTTGATTCTGAAGGAAACCTAACAAATTACAGTGTTGTCCAGAATTTTCGGGCCCAGGTGGTCTCCTCAAATGAGAAAGTGACCCTACATTCTGGGAACGTTGCCTGGAATAGTTGTCTAAATTTTCCAACAAACAATTTCCGGTCACGTCTCCACTAGACTCTTGTCCCGAAGGATTCGGAAGTGTATACCTAGGATCATGCGCACACATCCAACAGCGCATACCCGTGTGATAACACCATGCATCATACCGACTCGTTACCAACAGAGGGGTGCCATTAGAGCGAACACAAGCTGTCACAATCGAGACCGTGGGTTGAAGACTCTCGGATGGTAACGACGCGGAAGACAATATCGGCGCTATCGACACCGAATCAACTTTAGCCTGTCGATTCCGTAAATCCCTAATGATAATTTTAATTTAAACTAAAGGTGGAAAGATTCTATTGCTCAAATTGAATGAACATACCAGACAGTCAGCAAACCAACTTGAGTCAGACATAAAAGATAATCGCGGCAAATTTCCAAAAAAGATGCCGTGGATTCAAGTCTAATATTCGGCAGTAACCTGATGAAACAATATATGCCATTTGTTCATAATTATTTTTAAAAAAAGAATAAATAAACTTTATATATATATTATACCTATTTCCAGAGTTGGAATATATATAAATTCCTCCATCCTCACAAGCAACAGCAGAATATTGCGCATTACCCGTCATTAAGATGACAGCACTCGGTATAAAGTCGAACCACACGCGGACCTTTCCTCGAGTGCACACCAAATGGGATAGACCTAAATTTTCAAAGTACGCATCGGTAAGTACAATGACGATGCCAATTTCCTCAAAAAAGAAAAAAAAAGTCATGCGCTTGCCGTTATTATTATTGTGACATTCAAGTTTCAAGGTGGCACCATCCAATTTATCTTTGGTCAAGTGTTCTCGAACCTTATAAGAAGCCAGTCTAATTTGTGACATTACTACAGAAGGGGAAACCATGGCAGGTCTTAATACATTTGATTCTACTTCCGAATTTGACTTTCCGGAAACATTCATTCGTTTATTTGACGATGTAATGTCTGGTGGGCCCGAGTCTTTGCGTTTGTTTCCAACAATTAGAGCAGGAATTCCGCCTGGTGGAAGAGCACGAGATGGAGGTTCCATCTCACCACTTGTTCCCTCTCCTGACGTCGTTTGTTGAGTAGAATGAATCATGTTTGAAGCATTCAAAGAAGCACTGCCGCTAATGGACGAAGCCTGGAAGAAGTAAATTAATTTCAAAAAATGTGCATTATGCAGATTAACAGAACAATAAGATAATAAATATTTACCGGGATAGTCGATGAAGTGGAATTGAGTCTATGAAAGAAAGAAAAATGCGAGTCGTTGAGTCATGAAATTAATAAGTAAATGTGATGGAATCTTCAAATTATATTCACCCTCCTAAAAATTGTGGTTGAATTCTTTTCTTTCCTTCTCTTGTGAACGAAACTTTCGGCTGATCTCCAGCTTTGGTAAAAGCACTGCTAGATGCAGATGTTGAAGATTCAACAACATTCATTGGCAAGGGTCCATCTTTTGATAATTGAGGTGCATTCTCTGGGGAATCAAAATTCGTTATCATAGGTTCAATTGCCGAATTTTTAGTTACTGAAGCGTTTGAAATCCCAACGGTTGAAGTTTCCATAGGTACCATGCCGGACATGCGATCGGATTTTTCATTTCTTTTCGCAATCGCGTTCTCATTTTCCAAGTCGAGTTGAGTGGTATTTTCAAGTATAATCGGTTCTTTTGCTTTGAATCCGTACTTCATTATGTGTTTTTCCTGGAGGAATAAAAGTAATGTTTATTTCTAAATTAAGCTCCCAATAAAACATACATTATATCTGCATAAAACTAACAAGTTCCTCGTTTGACACACGCTCGCCGAATTCGTTAAGATTGAACTGTAGAACGACTACAGTCCCGTCATATGAACATGCATAGAGATGTGTTCCATCAGGAGACCTGCGTGGAAGGGAAGAGAAAATTTGAGTTCCTAAATAATATTATTTGAATATAGTACTTTCTTATAATATGAAAATTAATGTACCAGGCCAAATCCAAAACAGTATGTGCAAAAGGTTTCTGACAAACAAAAAGTGGTCTGGCATTCCTGGTTACCCATACTGAAATGGTGTGGTCTTGGCTTCCGACCGCGCAAACACTACCTAATTTCGCAGGGGCGTCAGCATCATCGCTTTCAGGAATCATAAACAAAACTGGGTTAAAGGCCTTTAATAAACACAAGGCGTGATAAGTTATAGAAGAAATGCGAAGTAATCCGGTGATTGTTTGAGTTACATGTAAATTATTATTAGGTCATTACAAAAAAATGAATTATTTAACTTCTTACCACGACTTCAATCGCAGATTCATGTCCCACTAGAGATACATCTGTACGCCATTTACCGCGACCAAAGATCGCTGCAATAGGTATAGGACCTTGCGCACCATTAGCTGTCGCAACATGAGATCCATCAGGTGACCAACTAATGAGTTGAAATGACGTTAGATCTAGAGAACCCAACAGTACCAAGTATATGTGATATACAATATGATTCTAATACCTGAGTCGGCGGTAAAAAGTCGTTGTTGGAGAGCTTGCATATGGTTCACTAATTTCGGCATGTACACTCCAATCAGTAGTGCTCCAGATCTTTACTGTTTTATCATCTGACTATAGAATTTATATTGGTTGGCTTTGTCATTACGGTTATGCGTTTAACATTAGAAGATCTATCATGTACCTCGGTCGCAAGAAATTCCCCTACGGGATCCCATGTGACCCCTTTAACAAAACCCTGATGCTGTTCCAGTTTGTGCAACTTTTCTAATTCAACCAAAAATATGTTAGTCTCTTAAAAACAAAGAAATTCGCAAAAATCTTTATGCATCTTTTTACCAAATGTCTTGCCATCCCATATGAACACCAAACTGTCTAAGCCGCATGAAGCTAGATAAGTGTTTTCCCTTGACCAACCGAGGTCAACGACATCTGTAAACCAATGCGAAATCATTTAATAAACAGAGTCTTGATATCGCGCGTTAAAAATATTGGGTAATAAAGAAACCTGATTGATGCCCCGAAAGCCGTTTTCTCGGCTTCCAATTTTCAATATTCTGCTCTCCACTTCCAAAAACACTCCCACCTGCCCACCCCTCGGTAGATCTGAATCAAATGAAATCCGTAATTATCAAAAAAGAAATTCATCAGACCTGGTAAACCAGACAATGCTAATTATTTACTTGTCCCATTCCCATATTAATACAAGTTGGTCATCAGAACCCGAAGCTAAATATTGTCCACTCTTGTTTGACCATCTGACACAAAGAACCGACCCTATAATTTTTTCACACAATAATACGTGAATATTAAGACGCGACTTTATAGCATTGTTCTTAGTACAAACCATTATGTTGACCAAGTGTGCATAAAAGACGCGGCAAAGTTGGATCATCGGGGTTCGTCGTAGCTACTATACTTGCGGTACTCCATAATTTTATTTTATTATCTGATTGCGAGCAGGAGAAGGTAGCAAGAATAATAGATTGTGTAGAAATTAAATAAGGGTAAAAGCATAAGTTGAGTGGCAAACGCGTAGAACTGTCACTTAAAGAATTACTATTTCGGTCAAGACATTCTAAGAAATTTTTATATACCAAGTCCTCCAGTTGCTAAACGTGTTCCATCGGGGTGGACGTGGATCGAGAAAATTGAGGTTTTTTGATTCTTATCGTCTATGGAAACATAAAAAAGAAGTGAATAACGAGATACTAATAAAAAAAATTAAATACATTAAGGGATAGCAAACCAAGGTGAGCGAGCCAACTGGGTTTTGTTAATCGCATTTTGTGAATATATAGTCCGAACAAAAGAAACCAGACGCGGAAAGCAATTAAGATACTATCAAAGCGTGAAATTAAAGTAACGTATTACATTTGAGATTGAATTTTTTGGTTAGGATTGGATCAAAAAGGACGATCTTCGTACTGGTCATGTGGACTACTTTCCTTAAATATTTTAAAATGGAACTGTTATTCAAATTCCATAACTTGTTACTAGAAAAGTCTTAGTATTTTACTTACCTATGCTTATACAGTTGCTTCCAAAAGTGAGTCCACTTACTATATTATTATATTTTTTTCTTTATCAAATTTTTATTTTTGAAAAATTTTGATTGGCTGTTGTTGTAATAAAACTTTAGAATATATTAATAAAAAAATTTCAAAAAAATAAAAGAAATAGAATTTTATAATTTTAACTGTATAGTTAATGATTTGAAAATTGTCAAAGTTGAAATTTATAATAAAAATATAGTAAATGGATTCAAACTTTTGAAAGCAACTGTATTTTATAAAAAAATATAAATATTATATATTTTTTTTTTGAGTATCCGTAGTTAAGTTAGATTATAATTTATTAATCAATTGAAAACATAAGTATATTTTTATAACTAAATTGTCTATAATAAGTTTATTAAATTTGATAAAAATATAATAGTCTCTAAGTTAGTCTTGAAGACAATATTTTATTTCATATAGTTTTTAACTAATGTGATCAAATTTATATTTGACTGGTGTATCCAAGTGGAATTGCTTTTAAAAAACAATTTCCAAAGAAAGAATTAAAGAAATGGTTTATAATAAAGAAATATTCAAGAAGAGATTTACCAAGAATCCTTTAAACAGTGTTATACAATATTTTACAAGAAATATGATTCATTCTGAACCCAAGTTTATTAATAAATCAAGAAAACTAGGACAATTCCTTTAGTCCTAAAATCAAAGGAAGATATCCAATCTCCTAAAAGAAAAGTGAAATTATTTCTAAACTTCTAAAGTCAAGTGAAGCTATCTACAAACTTTCAAAGTCAAGTAAAGTTATTATCAAACTTATCCTACTTTTAAACAAATTATAATTGCTTATATACTTGTAAAAATGGATCACTTGGGTCTCTTGGGCCTTCTGGGCTACCTGATCTATGCCACATGCTACATTTGATAAGTAATCTATGCTAATTAAGTATCAATAAAAATATCAAGAAATAATTATAAATAAATAAATAAAAATATAAATAGAATAAAGATCATGACTAAAAATAACTATCCAATAGTATTAGAGACTATTTTTATTACACTTTCCTCTCCTTAAAAGGTGAAGTCCTCTAAGTCAAGTTTCCTCACATAGGAAATAAAATCATTTCAATAAATTTTATTAGTCATCCCAAATAGATAGTTCATAGACAAAAACTTTATTCGATAAATTTGATTTGGATTGCCTTGAAAGATTTTATAGATGTGCCTAGCTGTGTGATAATAGCGGTGAGAATTTTGAAGTGAATTTTCCTGGAGATACTGTTGTCACAATTGTTTGGGATCCTGAACAGTATTCAATAGTTCTCCCAAATAGTATAAATTGATCAAAGTGGCTATGCAATCAGATTGTTGCATATGTTGCTTGATTTCTAAAAGAGCATTTTTGATACTATCCTTCATTGAGTGATAAGGTTATATGGGGGTTCATACCAGTTTGAAGTTTCATTCAAAATGAATAACATATCCATTTTGAGTAAGTCCAGTTTCCTTGCAGCTGATTGTTGGTAGCTAAGTTTGAGTATTTTTGATGGGAATTTCCCATAAAGACATTCCTTAAATATATTTTAAGGTTGTACCATTGATGATCAATCTATCCCAATTTGGTTTGATATGATAGCTTGTCCAACTGATTATCAATTCCTGTTCAATATTAAATAGATAGACTTAAAGAATGGTTCATCACTAATTCCTATATTCCATATCTCAATTTCCTTAAAAATACCTCATATTAATATACTTGAGCATGTTATTGAACATTCTAATCCAGTAATCAGTTGCATCATATTGATGCAAGAGAAAATAAAATTCCTTGGTTAGGCTTTACTTTATTGTTATTATTCAAAATATGAAGAAGAATTGGCCTCCCTTTGGACCAAACTTTCCATATTTCATGAGCAATTTAGAGCTCAGAGAAATATCTTGTGGCGGCTTCATCTTCATGATCAAGAAGTTATGGTCCAATATCAGCAACGAATAATTTCACTCCTTCAAGTAAACTCAAGATGGTTGGCTTTGAAGCTTTCTCAATGGTTGACAGTGTATTTAGAAATTCAAGCACTTTATCTCCATATAGAAAAACTGTGGGTTCCACTAGTTCAAGCAAATATCCTTCCAAATTTACCTTCCTCCAGAGCCATCAGTGAATGGCAGATGGGTTTAATTGGTTCTCCTTCCTGAAGTATTTTTCTAGCTTGACAATCTTTGCATCTGGATCAAAAACCAACTTATGATTCTAATTCTCCTCAAGTTCCAAATTATGTGTCTTCCCAGAAAGAGGAATCAAATAATTAATTTTGCCATTTGTTTTTCAATAAAAATTCCTTTTGTCGCTAGATACTGAAATATTTTATTGTCACTATGATGCTTTGTGGGCTGGTGACTTGTGATATAAGGTGACGCTCTGAGTACCCTTATTCCATATTTGCATTTTTTACTCCTAATAGATATTATGTGCCTCAACATTCGCATATAATTGTCATGACCATCCAACTATACTGTCATATCCAAAGAAGATAAATTAATAAACTAAGGTAAGAGAAACTATAAATAAATAAATAAAATATGATATAATAAAGAAGAAAATAACCAAAATAAGTGACTTTTTTGAATACTATAGCCTCAAACACTATCCTGCACTTGGCGCTATGTAGCTGACCAGCTCGAAGGCATATGTCATAGGTTTTCTATGTTTTCAGGAAACCAAGGTTGTCTACAGCTATGTATATGGATTCAATAAGTCACTTAGTATAAATATGAATATATAATAACTAATACTAATAATGTTTTTGTTTTTCCTATAATATATAATGTCCTATAACTATATAA
>CAJVPT010005310.1:0-12334 GCA_910592055.1 Acaulospora colombiana | reverse complement strand
AGTTACTATTACCTTTCTCTTATTGTCTTTAAATCTCTTTACTCAAAAACTTGACTTCTAGTAATCAAGAAAAGTCAAGTAACACCTTTAATA
Source organism: Acaulospora colombiana (assembly GCA_910592055.1). Classification (NCBI taxonomy): domain Eukaryota; kingdom Fungi; phylum Glomeromycota; class Glomeromycetes; order Diversisporales; family Acaulosporaceae; genus Acaulospora; species Acaulospora colombiana. The sequence goes on along the minus strand of CAJVPT010005310.1, from coordinate 12,241 downwards.
CCAATAGTAAAAAAGTTTTCAAAGAAAAAAGAACTGGCTTTAAAATACCTGAGGGTTTTTCTAATCATTGAAGCAAGAGGTTTATAAAGATTTATTCTTTGAACTTTTACTTTCATAATTTTTTGAGAAATTTTATCTATTTCAGTTAGATTCTGAATTTTAAATAGTACAAATTCTTACTAAAGATGATTGACTAATATGAAACATATTAGTTTTTAGAATATAAATAAGCTCCTATTGATTTCATTCATATGTCTTATTATATCATTGATAATATAGAAAAGAAAGTTTAGAAAAAATATTTACTCCAATTGTATATGTTTAATCTTTAGAAAACAATTATAATATTGAAATATGAGCATTAAATAGGTAAGCAGATCTGACTCTCATATCTTATCAAGTTCCTCAAGTAATAAAAAGGCTTTCTTGAACAAAAGCTGAAGTTCCCAAGCTTTTATTCCAATTAGGTAAAATTATTAAAATGATTTCTTTATCTTGATCAGGCAAACTCTTCTGTAATATAGTATTGACTTCAGTAGTATTAATCAAATCTATATATTGATAGAAGAATAAGTTTCTCAAATATTCTTTTTAAAGTTATTTTCAGGAATGATTAAGTTTTTCAAACATTATAAAGCTTAGAGGATATTCCAATCAAGTAAATCACTTTTAAGAAAAAACTATGAAATGGAACAAGAACCTTTTAAAAGGTTTTGAATTATATATTTTTTTTCTTTTTTCAATGCTATACTTTAGCAATTTATCATTTTTCAGGATAATTAATAGTAAAAAAATGTTGGCAATAATCCTGATTAACCTAAAGGCACTATAAAAACTATTAGAAGAATGTAATATTGCTTCCTAATTTGACTTAAAGTACCTAGTTTAGACTTAGTTTTGTTTAGTCTGAACTAGCTAGTAGATTCTTTATATTTTTTAAGTAGTATACAGTAGTTTTTCAATGAATAATATATAATAATAAGTTAATCACTTTGTGAAAGTCTATAAAATATTTTGATATTTTTTAGTATCTCATAAAAAATATATCAAAGTAGTATAATTGTGAATTAAAAATAAATAAATAAATAAATAAATAAATATAAATATAAATTTTTATTTTATTTATTTATGATTATCAAATAATGAATTTTTTTTTTAAAAAAAAAAGTTGATTTGATCAAGTTTATTAATAAAGTTTTACTATATAGATATATTTAATTAGAAAAAAACAATAATAAGCTAGTAAACTAATAATAGATTAAAAAATCATCTCATGGCTAAGCCATCTTTAAATAAAAATCCAATGAAAGGATCAATTACAGTAATAATAAATTTTTAAAGAGTTGATGTATATATTAAATCTGATTTGTTTATCTTAATTTAATAAGGAGATGTGTATTTATATATTAATATACTTGAAAAATTGTTTATTGCTAGGAAAAATAATTAAAAATAATAACTATACAAAAGTCAATAAGGGAAAGAGTTCTACTTATATCTTGAAAGAACTTGATAAGAGAGAAAAAATGATAATCCACTATAGAATTGATACTTAAGACCATGTTATTATTGTTATTTCTCTATTATTGGCTAGATACTCTTCAAGAACTTTATCAATCAAGAGTATATTATCTGTTTCTTGATTACTTTTAGTACTTTCATATTATGATTCTTGTGTTTTCTAGTTTTAATTTTATGTTTTGCCTTACTTTACTTATGTTGAATCTTCTTTTTAATATTTTTTCAAGTAATTAGACAAGTCAAAGAAATTTTTGAAAATGTCTAAAACTGGAATTAAATAGAGTTAAAGAGGAAGAACTATAGAGAAGAGGGTATAAGAAATAGAATCTTAGTTATTTAGTGAATCTATCTATTGTAATAATTTATTTAGAAAAAAAATCTGAATCTTTATAGCATATACCTTTACTGGCCTTAATAAATATTGCTCTTGAAATATTATTATTATGAAAAAGTTGATTCACTATATTGCTTTATATTAGTACCTCTTGTTGGTGATTTTATTTTCAATTAATATAAGTAATTCCAGAGGATCTTCCAGTTTTTCAATATTTTAGACTTGTATAAGTGATGATGTATATTCAAGGCTTTACCTTTATTTTATATCTTCTTGAACATTTTATTCTTCTTATTTTTCTAAGTACAATAGATAGTTTTCTTAAAGATTATTTTCTTTCTTAATATCTAATGACATATTAGGAAACAGTGTCTTGTTCAAATACATATATGTAATTAATAGAAGCTTATTTATATTTCAGGAACCAACATGTTTTATATTAACCAAACAATTAGAGGAAAATTTGTGCTACCTAAAATTCAGGATTAAGCTGAAATAAGTAAAATTTCTTAGAAAAACTATGAAAGTAATAGCTCTAAGAAGAAAGCAACAGTAAAAGAGAAAGAAAAATAAGTCTTTTTTATTATATAGTATCTCTTTAGCTATAACAAAGATAAAGAAGATTTTCGGATACTTTACTATTAGTTCTTCTTCCTTTAAGAGTTTGCTTGCTATTAGCAATAAAAGTGTTACTTTATTTTTTAATTATTAAAAGTCAAGTTTATGACAAAAGAAAAGTATAAACAAAAAAGAAGAAGTGTAAATAACTTTTGAAGATAAACCTTCAAGTTGTTTTAAAGATTTATTAACATAAAAATTAAAAACTTCTTATGAATATATTTTTTGTATATAGTTAAAGAATTAATAGAAAGATTTGTGAGTTTTTTTTTTTGATTATCAAATTATAAATAAAAATTATAAATTAATATTTGTTTAAAAACTTTTATGTGACCTGTGGATCAATAGCACAGTAGATGTGTTCCTAGGTCACTATTTACAAGTTACTAGTTTAATTTCACTTCAGAACAATATTTACTAAATAGGTTATGTTGTATAAGATGCATGCCCAATACTATATGCATACTTGCATACAAGAGAACCTATAGAAACTTACCGTTCCACCACAGTGTAACAAATTAGGTTATGCAGATCCTGGTCAGTTTTAGTATTAGGAAAAGATCCCATAATATCTTATCACTTGGGATATGTGAAGACCTCAAAAAAAGCCAGAAAAGATAATGATCGACTTAGAACTCTATAGGTTTCACGTGGAAATTCACATCTTCTCAAAAAACTATTCTCATAGAAGGCTGGAAGACTTCGGTCACTACTACCAGTCAGAAATATGCAAAGAGCCAGTCATATACTGGAAGATACATGTGTCACTGTTACCAACAGCTATTAGAGGATATGGCCTTATAGACACTAGGGGGCTTGAATACACCTTACCGAAGATAAACTCCATGATATGAACACACTTTAAACTAGCTCTCTGATAAAGAAATAATAATAAAAAGTCACCTGGTGGATCCCTGGAACACCAGACAGCCTGGGCATAGCAGGGCAACTAACAAAAATGGTATCCTTAACAGATAAAATCAGGCAATATTTAATCAGATAGAATAAAATAGTATAGACTAATAGTTATAAGAATTGTTTTTGTAAAAAAAATTATACATTCCGTAATATCTGATTAATAAAAGCTCAGTCAGTATGACTAAATAAATAAATAAAAATAAAAAAAAAAAAACTTTTATATTATATTATATAGTATATTATATATATATATATATATTATAATATTTATAGAGACCTGTAAGTCAATAGCATAGCAGATGTGTATCCAGGTTACTACCTATGAATTATTGATTCAATTTTACTTAAAATCAATTCTTGCAATAAAGGTTATATTGTGTAAGATGCATGTTTATCTGGCATATATATATTTGTATATAAGACAATCTATAGAAATTCACTATCTGACTATAATATAATAAATTAAATCATATAGATTCTAGTCAGTTTTAGTACTAGAAAAAAAAATCCATAATATCTTGCTATCTGAAATATGTAAAGATATTAAGGAATATCAAGAAAAATAATAATTGACTTAGAATTCTACTAGTTTTGTATAGAAATTTATCTTTTTTTCAAAAAACCATTCTTATAGAAGACTAGAAAACTTTAGTTGCTTATACTAGTTACAAAAATAAAAAGGACTGGTTACATATTGGAAGATATTACTGATATCAAAAATTATTATAGAATGAGACCTTATAGATGCTGGAGAATATCATAAAATAGAATAGTCATAATAGGAACTATAAAATCAAATATGTTTAAGAGAAACTCAGTCTTATTTGATCAAGGAAAATTCTTGCAGGTTATGTTTGAAGAGTAGTTAAGAATAATTATTGGAATACTTATGTCATCAATATGACTTATCAACAGCTATCAAATGATCTATTTAAAACTGTATAAAATCAAGAATATCAATATATAATCAATTTCTAAGAATTAAATATAACAAGCATATCTCATATAATTCAAATATATCTCATGAAAAACAGATTTCTACAAAGCAAACATATCTCAAAAACAACTTCTTGAATAAAAGAAAAAGTTTTCAAAATACTAGATGGCCCAGGTATAATAGAGTAATTAATAAGCTGATATCTTTAATAGATAAAATTAAATAATTAGAGTCAAGTTAGAATAGTATAAACTAAAAGTTATAAGAATTGCTTTTATAAAACAATCTATATATTCCATAATCTGATCAATAAAGCCTAGTTTACATAACTAATTAAATAAAAATAAAAAAAGTAATATTTATAGTCAAGTTAAATTATAGTTTATTAAAAAAACTCTTTTCACTAAGACCTGTAGATCAATAACACAATGGTAGTACTTCCAGATCACAATCACAAGGTCTGTAGTTCAATACCACTTAAGTGCTGGAAAAATAAAAATTATCCTTCTGATCAGATTTATGGATTATCCTGTAAAAGTTGTACTCAATTATCCAGATCTTGTCAAATTTAGTTAGGCTATATGAAGATGAAACCTCTGGTCTTTTTAATAATTGTAGGCTGAAATCAGGTCGAAACAGGAAAGGTTGCATGAGAAAAGGCTTCTGATCTAACTCCTATAAAAGTCTATAACCCCCCCCGACATAGCAGACTTTGTAGTACAAACCATTATTCTAGCTCAGAATATCCCAATCTGATGCAATGCTTAAATGAAAATTGGTTAAATGGGACTGATCCAATGTCACAGATGGTGACAAAGAAGGTAGCATGCCCCTTTCTGAGGTCTGAGCGAATAATATCTTTGGTAGTATTGGAGGGTCAAATTAATTCCATCAGGTATATACAATATAGCCTAGTCTAGCGAATATATAACAAAAATATAAAAGTTCAATGCTAAATTAACCTAACTCACCATTTATAACTATGTATTTGACCATTCGACCTCTAGTTGGATCTGCCCACTTTCTGAGTGGTAGTAGGTCTACTTAGAAAGTCTGTGATAGGTTATCATTAATCTGCATGTATATAGAAATATATAGTTTGTATGAGATGATTAATATTAATACCTAGGATCTTAGTATTCCTGATATTAAGTAAATTCTTAATAAACGTACTTACATCTAATATCAGTTGCAGTTTAAAAAAAAAAAAAAACTTTTTTTACCAATTCTTTGCTAATATACAAAAAAAATATTTATAAGAAATTTTTTATTTCTTTACTAATAAAGTCTTTACACTATCCCTAAATAAAGATGAATCCCTAAAGGAGAAGGTAAAGACAAAAGTCAGATGTTCTTTACTAGGAAACATTAAAATTTTTAAATTAATAACTATAAAAAAACTACATGCAATTATTTTTCATTATTCAAATTATTTATTTATAATATTTTTTGACTTTTGTTCCTATTAAAGTAAAGAGCTATAAATTTTATCACTCAAAAAAGAATATAAGTGATCTGCAAAATTTTATATTCTAAATACTTTAGGAACCCATTATTATATCTAAACCAACTTGAAGTTTTATTTCAAAAGATACTCCTAAATCCTCTTTCTTGTTTATATTTGTTTTTAAACATAAACTTGGTTTCCTATGATCTAGAAAAGTCAAAAAATAATTTCTTTACCTATAGCAAGAAAGTTTTGTAAGGAAGAAGAACTAATAATATAGTATTCAAAGTCTTTTATATTGAAGCATATCTATAGAGGTTTTGTGCAATTGGAAGTAATAAACATTAAATTATATTTTCAAAATGTCTGCATATTATTTCTTTTCTCTTATAATTACTTAAAATTTTTTGATTTTCCGAGGAATTTCGTCTACCTCAGTTTGATGCTAAAATTTAAATAATATAATTTATTGTAAAATATAATTAGTAAACATAAAATATATTAATAGTTAAATATAAACAAGTTTCTACTGGTTATCTTATATATTCTGATAATGTTATTAACAATAAGAAGAGTTGATTGATATTCCATTCTTGCCTTTCTTTTCTAAATGGGCTAACTTATAAATCAAGTTTTATAAGACCAATAAAATATGAGCAACAAGTACTCAAATAATAAAAAAACTGCTATTTGTTCAAGCTAAGATCTTTTTCTCTTATCATTTCAGTTAAACAAAGTTCAAACCCAAAGTCTTTTTCTTATTCTGTTTAGACAATAAGATCAAATGTTCTTTAATTCATATTAAGATTCAATCCTTTAGCTATAATTGAAAATACATTTCTTCAGAAGTTGTTAAAGAACATTGTAATTAATATAGATTTCTAACTTTATGATACTTTTCTACCATTATAAGGCAAGAAGATTGTTGTAAAATTTAATTTTTTGAATAATAAAAAATGTTCACTAGTAAAATTTCTTTAATCAGACATAGTTTCTAGATGGTATCATACTGAAACAATATGACTTAGTCCCTACTGGGTTACATAAAAATCTAAAATCTATTATAAATTATCCTTTATTACAGAAAGATAAAAAATTATCATTTGAAGAAAGTTAGAATCAATTATATCCTAAAAGTAAAGGTTTCTACTAAGTGATAAGTTCTCTCAGATAGTATATGAGAAGAAAATTAAAATCAAGAAAAAATAAGCTCCTTAAATGATCTAAAAAAGAAAGCATATCTGAATCAGGTATTTCTTATTGAGAAGAAGTCTTGAAAAGTAGATCTTTGAAGAAGCTGAAGAATTTTATTTCTTTTTTTCTTTTCATTTTTTTTGTAAGTCTATTTGAATATTTTTGAATATTTCCTTTTTTCTTTTATTAACCTATCTTTTTGTAGTTTTTATATTCCAATGACTTGATAAAATATTTGACAAAACCAATTTGTTGATAATGAAGTAATAAACTAGAAAAGTATTTATCCAAAGACTATAATGAAGCAAAATATTGACCTCAAGATCAAACTTAGATATTATTATTGCTTATAATAAGTTTGTTAGATTTAATAAAAATGTTTAGCTATTGTATGTATTATATTGCTTGAGTAAAAATATAATTATATTTTTAATTAATTAATAAATTATAATCTAATCTAGCTCAAGTATACAAAAAAAACTAAATTATAATTTATTAATTAATTAAAAATACAAATAATTTTTTATTCAAATAGTATATAATATACTATAACTAATTATTTTTAATTAACTTATTATAAAAATTAATAGCTTCTAAATTTAAACTTAAAGAAGATATTTTATTTTATAATAAATATTAAATAAAAATCCTTATAATCTATATAGTATTATTAGTAAGCTATTATATCTAAAGTCTTATTAAGTTAGATCTGTGGGTCGATAGCACAGTAATAGTACTCCCAGGTCACAATCACAAGATTCAGAGTTCAATATCACATGAGGACCAAGTGAAAATTAAGCCACAAGGTGGTACAAAGATCTTATCTCTCCATGATGATTATCAAGTGCTTCATAAGACAATAAAGGAGAACCTGTTCACTCATCATGCCTATAATAAGAATGACAAATTAACACAAGGTTCTATATAAGGCTAGCATAAGTGATACAAGCCCTCCATACACAATCAATCTCAGGTACTCAACAGGAATGCAAAGAAGGATCCTATTTACTTATTATGGTTATAACAAGACAAGATATACACAAGGTTCCATAACATGACCAAAATAAGTGATACAAAGGTTCCAAGTAAAAAAGAACTAATCATTTCCAAAGATGGAAAAAGAAGAAGGACTCGATCACTCATAGAATGATCAAGACATACCCATAAAAAGTGACACTGAAGACACAAGACAGGTCCTGACAATCAAGGCTAATAATAGAGTGATTGTTATCCTTCACGCAGAACCAAGTTTCAATCAAGTAACAAGACAGGTTCCACATATATGACAAGCCCCAGGAAAAATTTAAAGCACTAATGGAACCAATAGGATTCCATATAAGAAATTCCCAACACCAGTGGTGCTGAGTACCTTAGGCGAATTCCTGACATATTAGTTTCCCCTATAACATGGGAGATAGCAACAAGTTGTCTGGTGAATCACGGTCCTAGGAAGTGCCATTTCCGAATATAGAGGTAAAAATTTGGAAGAAGCGTTTTATTAAATTTGAAATATAAGACTCTCCAAAACCTTAGCTAAGTTAGAATTAAGAAATAGTCCTACACTAGATGGTCACATAGTTACCCTATCCTGGTTGGGTGAGACGTAAATAGATGCTTCTTGTACTATTTGTTAATCTGTAAATCCTTAGACAGTATGGATAATTACTTATCCCGGTTGTCTCTAGGACCAATATTGACTCTAATAAAGTTTCAGAACTGGCACAGGAATAAGCTAGCACTTTAAAAAAAAAAAAAAAAAAAATTCTTATTAAGTTACTTAAATATAAGAAATTATAAAAGGAATAAATTGGTAAAAATATATATATATATTTAAAAATATATAGGTATATAATAAAAAAATAAAATAATAAAATAAAATTTAACCTGTGGATCAATTACAAGGTCTATAGTTAAATACTACTTAAAAACCAAAAATTGAAATTATCCTTCTGATCAAGTTTGCCAGTTATTCTATAAAAGTTATATCTAATTATTTGAATTAGTCTAGAATAGGTTAGGCTGCATAAAGATGAGACTTCTAATCTTCCATTAATTAGGGGCTAAAATTTAAGGTCATACTATCAGAAGGATTACATGAAGTAAGGCTTCTAATCTAGCCTCCATAAAAATATCCCAAGTCTATTCTGCCCTGGTAGTCTCCAGGACTCCCACTCTCCTAGCTCAGGATATTTCAATTTGATACTTCGCTTAATTGAAAATTAGTTAATAAGAACTAATCTAATACTATAGGTGGTAACAAAAAAAATAATGTGCCCCTTCTGAGGTTTGAGTGAATAATATCTGAGAATATTAGAAAGTATTTACATTCCATCAAGTACATACAAGAAAAAACTAGTTTAGTAAATTATAAAAAGTTATATAAGTCCCATACTAACTAGCCTAGCATTATTATTTATGACTGTATATTAATCATCTAGTCATTAGCTAGACATGTTCACTTTTAAAGTAGTAATAGTCTAGCTAGAATTGCTACAATAAGTTAATATTAATCTGTATATGTAAAAATGTTTGATGTAATGACAGTAGAATTAAATTGTCAAATAAAGTCTTGTATCTAATACCTATTGTGATTTAAATATAAAAAATAATAATAATAATAATAAAATAAAAATTTTCAAAAAACATTTTCTGTTAATTCTCTGATCACATAAAAAAAATTATAACAAGAAATTTATATTTTCTTGTTAATAAAGTCTTTATACTTTTATTAAAACAACTTGAAACTTGTCTTTATTTATCTTTACTATTTATCCTTACTTGTTTATAAACTTTTTTGAATAAAAACTTGGGTTTCTAGTGATCTTAATAGACTCAAATATATATTTCCTCTACTAAGGGCAAGAAGATTCTAGAAAGTAAAAGAACTAACAAGTGAAATGTTATTTTACAAATTTGAAAGCAACAAGAAATTGAGATTTTATTAATAGGAGAAGATTTATTATCAATCTTTTTATATACTATCTTGTATCCTCTTAAAGTGTCTACTGTTTTTCATAGTTTTCTCAGAGAATTTTGTTTATTTCAATTTGATCCTGAATTTTTGATAATACAATATTATCTGATATCTGATTGGTTGATATGAAATTCGCTAGTAACAGAATATAAATAAGATTCTATTGGTTATATCCATGTATTCTGATGATATCATTGGAACTATTTTTTGATAAAATAACATTTTTATAAGGAATTTTTTCAAAAACAATAAGAGATAAAAGCTTTTATTTCAAATTAACACAATAATAACATGGTTAATAACACAATAGAGATTGGCTTTCTCTATGATATTATGTTCAAATATTTTGATTCAATTGAATAGTTGTCTCAGATCAAGAAACTCTTTTCTAAATAAATTGAAAGGGCCTCTTCTATTTACTTTAGTAACTCTAAATGACAAGTTCTTTCTCTTCAATCTAACTCATTCTCATCTAAAAAGAAGAAGATATTCTCAAAAAGGAAAACTTTAAGGGAAAAAGAAACAAAATAAATTAATAAGTAAACAATCTTTATCAAAACAATCTCCATTTGCAAAAGTGTATATATATACTATTTGCAGTAAAAGCTTTACCAACTATATCAAATGAAAAAATACTACAATAGTATTTACAAATATGAAACTATGGAGATAGGAAGACCCAAAAAATCTCACAAAAAAGTGAAATCAAAGGCCATTATCATTGATAATGAGTGTACTATTATCTTGAACAATTTATAATTAGGTATATTAAGACATATCATTATGACCAATTATGATAATCTCAATAAAAGAGAAGTCTAAAAAATGATCAAGTGTACAGGTAACAAACCTGAAACTATTAGGTAACCACAAAAAATAGTATAATGATTGATATAAACAATTATATATATCCAATAGTTTTTTTAGTTTATCTATATATAGTTTCAAGACTACTTTAAAGCCAGTATTAGTGTTATTTAATAACCTTATAAAGGATGGTTTAAACATGTCAATAAGTAATTCAGAATTCTATAACAAGTATAAAAGTATTTTACTAATCTTGCAAAGTATTAATAAAGTAAACAGCTAGCTGATAGGATATCTAACTATATATACTCTTTACCTGAGATAATTTATTAATAATCTTGATAGATGAGAAATTCATGAATCATTTCAAAGTACTTATAATCTATAGTACAGGATAGAGAATTGCAATAGTTTTATAACTAGATTACTTCTAAAAATTGTTCTAGGAAAATTAAAAGAGTATTGTATACCCTTCTTTATTAGGCTAGTTTGTACATATCTTGTAATACATTTATTATCTAATTATAATATACCATATGTAAATATTATTTTATAGTAAATAAAGGGTATAGATACAACACTGAAAGATGAATCAGAAATTGAGATCAAGAAAAGGACACATCTTGACAAAAGGAAAAGAAGAGACAATCTTTAAAGTAATAAGTTCATTACCAGCAAAACAGAGACCCTTAAACATTTTGCTATTAATGGTAACAGAGAATATTAATTATTATAATAGACAAAGAATATGTAACAGATCTGAAAGCCCCTATCCTAAAAGTAAAAGTAATCAAGATCCAATTTATCAAATCTTGAACAATCCCAAGCAATTGAACAATAGAATAAATTTAATTGAAGAAAAGACAGGCAATCAAAATAGGATAAGAGGGAGATGATGTAGCAATTACTCCTAAAAGTAGTACCAGTCCAATTAAGATATACTGAAAGAAAATTTGATTTACAAGAGAAATCAAGCTTATCTGGAAAACAAGGTATAATTACTAAGACAATAGTAGATATTAATACAACATCTTTAATACAACATATTATATGTATACTATGTTACTTGATAACTTTATTAACACAATAAAAAAGAACACTATTAGAAAAATAGACAAAGAATAGACATTATATAATCATTATATTATAGATAACTTCATATTAAACAATACTATTACAATTGAAACACATAATGTTAGAGATATCAATATTAGTCTCAAGCAATAATGACTATATAAACTTATACAAGAACTCAATATAGATATTCTGGGGATTTGTGAAACTAAGCTAATAAAAGAAACAATAAATTTTACTTTTAACTTACAGCAAACATATAAGTTTTTCTATAGCTATAATAATAAAAAATCCAAAGTGTCCAGAATAGGATTTCTTATCACTAAAAATATTAAAAAAAAGCTAAAATCAATTGAAAAACTAGAAGACTATATAATAGGAGCTAACTTTCTATCAACAAGAAGCAAACTCTATATC
>CAJVPT010005309.1:0-12334 GCA_910592055.1 Acaulospora colombiana | reverse complement strand
TAATTATTTGAATAAAATTTTTAATAATATTTATATATAATTTAATGTAAATGTATTTTATCATATTTAAAATTTTTTGATTATCTCTGGAGATTATATAATAAATTTTTAATATAATCTCTGGAGATGTTCGAAAATTTTTTTGATTATCTCTGGAAATTATATATATAACTTTTACTCCGGAGACTTCTACGACACTGGAAGTCCTCCGGAGATTTTTGCCTAAAAAATTTCCTGATGAAGGAACAGATATTCCATATCCATTCCAGGTAATTGATTCAAAAAAAACAACCTTGTTATTAGAAAATGATTGGTTCAAGACAGTTCAGACATGAATTTATATCGATAGACAAGAAAAATAATCTGATACTTGAATAAAGTCATAAGGATTCCAATTTCAAACAATGTTTCTTGTAACTTGCCTTGTGAAGACAGTAATAATAAAGAGGATTACTATGATGATATTGAAGATGAATTAATGGATACCTTGTCCTACTAAAAGGAAAATCTTGATGAGGAGAAAGGATATTACACTGATGACATTGTGAAAGTTGAAGCAACAGGTATATTTAGTTGTTATAATAGCCCTGCGACCTACCTATCACAAATTAAAGAGTTATCTATAATCAATGAGGAAAATGTTAGTGAAACCACTGTCATGTGAACAATAGAAGATGTAAATGCCTATGATGAATTAAGAAAAGAAGATAAAACTGAGGCTAGTGAATTGTTAGAAGGAAATAGAGATGTTTTCACATAAACAGTAGATAAATTAGAATGAACTGAGGAGATTTATTATGAGATCAATATGGGTGATGTTGTGCTGATCAAGTAGCAAGCATATCATATTACATCCAGCACTCGAGAATTCATCAGAATTGAATTAGAGCAACTGGAAAATAGAAGTTTGATACAAGAATCCAAAAGTCTTTGGATCTTGCCAGTCATGATTGTTCTGAAAAAGGGAGAAAAGTTGAGATTATGTGTTAATTATAGGAAATTGAACACAGTAACAAGGAAAGATACATATCCTTTGCCTCGTATTAATAACCTACTGAAGACTTTCACTGAAGCAAGATGGTTTATCACATTGGATTTAATAAGTGGATATTGAAAAGTTGCTATGTGCAAGATTGATAAAGAAAGATTGCATTTGTTACCTCATTTGGAGTGTACGAGTTTAACATAATGTTGTTTGAGTTATGTAATATTTAAGCAACATTTCAATGTTTAATGGACAAGTTGCTTATAAAGTATATTGGAAAGTCCATAGTCATATACCTTAATAATATCATCGTGTTTTTCAAGACCTTTAAGAATTACCTGGAACATGTCGAAATAATCTTTAGTGAATTGAAGAAAGCTGGTTTAAAGCTAAACCTGGAAAAGTATACTTTCTTTCGGACAGAATTCCAGTTTTTAAGACATATTGTAGGAAGAGACGGAGCTAGACCTAACATAGAAAAAGTAGATAAAATTAAGAATTTTCTAATATCAAAAAACTTAAAGCAATTGAGAGAATTCATTGGGTTGGTGTTGTATTACTGACATTTTATCAAAAATTTTGTAACAATTGCTCGACCATTGTATTATCTGCTAAAAAAGGGAATCAAATTTGAGTGGAAGGATAATCAAAATAATGCCTTCGAAATGTTAAAGAGACATTTGATTACTAGTCATGTACTACGTTACTCTGACTTTATTAAGACCTTCTTCGTCTATACAAATGCATCTAGATATGGACTGGAAGCAATTCTAGCACAAAAGAATAAAGGTGGAAGAGAATTTATTATTTTTTATACTAGTCGAGGACTAACCATGCATGAAAAGAATTACTCAACAACAAAATTGAAATGCTTAGCTATTATTTGGGTGGTTGAGCATTTCCAGCACTATTATGGATTGAATCCATTTGTGATTGTTACTGATCATATGACATTGCAGTGGCTCAAGATGTCAAAGCTGATTGGGAGACGAGTTCGATAAATATTACATTTGCAGCCATATAATTTTACTGTGAAATACGGAAGGGGAAAAGAGCATAGTAATACTGATGCATTGTCATGTCTCTAATTAAATCTCTAAACAAAAAAAAATTTTTTTTAGTAAGTTTGCAGAAAAACACATAAATAGTAATAAGGATGAGACCAAACAATTAGACTTGTAATATATAAATCCAACACACTATGCATATTTGAAGGCATATCTATAGACGTGCAAATTACCAACTTCCTTGAATAGCCAAACAAGGATGAGAATATAAAAGAAGAGCGAATTCTTTGAATTTCAAAATGGTACACTATATAAGAAGAACCACTAGAAGAAAAATCACTTATTGTATATGATTCAACAATATGAGGTTGAGCCCATACTATATCTGACACATCAACACTCCTTGAGAGGATACTTTAGAAAGAACACAATATTCGAGAAGATACGAAATGACTAATACTGGCCCCAAATATATACAGACATATGAGCTTATATGCAGCAATGTAATCAGTGTCAAAAGCATGGAAAAACTTGTATATCTGCTTCTTTACACCCAATTCCTATGGCTGACCATTTCACCAAATTGAAATTGTTTTCATTGGACCCTTGCCAAGAATGCCAAGGTTAAGTAAGTATATCTTAGTTTCAATGGATTATATGACGAAGTGGCCAGAAGCCAAACCTGTGAAAAAAGCTGATACAGCAATGGTAGCTGATTTCCTGTATCACAAAATCGTTTGCTATCATGGATGCTCGCAAATTATCATGTTAGACAAAGGGACTCATTTTTGAAACAGCATAGTAGAAGCATTATTAAAAAGAATGAAGATTACCCATCTTTTGTTAACGCTGTATCACCCAAAGATCAATGGACTCGTGGAACAGTTTAACTGAACCTTGTATGAATCAATAGCCAAGCTGGTTGAGCACGTGACCGACTGGGACTTACTAGTTCCATCCATTCTCTTAGCTTATTGAACTGTAAAGCATACTTCCATAAAGTTAATGCCATTTTATTTAGTTTATAGACGTGAAGCCCACCAACTGTATCATCCTAGTTTGACTAACGAGTTGTTAGAGGGGATGATTCTTCAAAGGATTTTCAAATTGATAGAGCACTTACCTAGACTTGTGAGATTGCCATCCATAACATGCAACAAGCCCAAGCTTGACAAAAAGCGTATCATGATTTGAAACATAAGAAACATGTCATGATTAATATTGGGAATAAGATATTGATGTATTGAGTAGCACTTGAGCATTATCAGAGCAACAAATTTGGATCAAAATGGCAAGGTCCATTCTATATACACAAGTGTCTTCCTAACAATGTATATCGGTTGCGCAACTTGGATGGATGGCTATTAACTGCTTCCTTCAACGTCCAAATTCTTAAGCCATATTACGAAGCCTCACCTCTAAATTGACTTATGCGAGGATGTATAAGATAAGTGCTGGAAAATGTTATGGGTCATATGGGTGATGCGATTTATGCATAATGGTTTAGAGTCCAAAAATCTAAAAGTCTGGCATGAAAGATTGAGTGTCACGAGGTAAGAAACTATAGATAAGGCATAGGTACTGATAAGGAAACTAAGTGTATCTAAAAAAGTATGGAAAGTTTAGCAAAGTTTAGGGTTAGTATAGCTGATTATAAAGTAGATAGCCCATTGTTAGTTAAAAAAATATAAATAGCTTACCAATATATACTGAACAGGCAGAGCTGAATGAGTTAGGAAAAATAGCCCTCATTGAGAATAGAGATAAGAGTTAGTGATATCTCAAGAAAACAAAACACAATAAAGAAACACTTACCTTTGGTCAAGTCAATCACCATACTTCTGCCTTCCCTAAGTGTTCTTTATAGGAGGCATTCTCTTCTTTGTGAGTATTTGTGAGATGTCTGGGTTATGTGAGGCACTACGGATTAGTGATGGACTTGCCAGGTTAGCCTATGACAATACAGTATATCAGATTTGTATTTGTCTGTTTTTCTAGTATGAAGCTTATCCATTGTAGATAGTTTTTTGTTCTATAGTTTAAGTGCAAAGCTTCTTTGTAAGTGATTCTATTAGTCTGTTTTATTGAAATTGATGGCCAATAGGTAGAGCCTCTGATTTGTTTTCTTTTAGTCTATGTCTTCTATCTATTGTTTAAAGAGATCATTATTTCTGTCTAGTATAATTCATTGATATATTAATTGCATTTGTCTTATATACTTGAAGGCCTTTCAGATGATTGTAGTGATTTCTATTTAGTTTTTGTAATGGAAGATGAAAATACTATTACTGAGAGTGATATTTATTAACTGACCTTGAGGACCAATCACATTGTTGTTATTATAGTGCTTTATCAATTTGTTAGCTTCGAGAAAAAAGTAAGTGGTAAAGGGATTCTGTTTATCTGTTTTAGATCAGATAATAGGAGTTTAGTAATATGCTGCTATTATATTGAGATTGCTAATAAGCCTTAGTTCCTTGATTTTTTTTATGTTGTTTTCAATGTATACATTGTATTCTCTTATAAGAAATAGTAAGTCAATTTCAATTATAAAAAATCATTTTCTATAAGGTATAGGTTCTGGAAATTATTGCTCTCTATGGTGAATCTGTTGATATTCATATTGTGTCTCTGAATGTTCTATAGGCAATCTTGTAAAAAATTGGTCTTGCTTTTGAAAATGTGTGGGCAGGTATTTAAGATGTCATTTTTTTGTAAAGTGAGCTATTGAAGTTCATGGGTACTGCTATGTATGATGTTACTAACTATATTTGAGTTAAAAAACAATTGTTATATGTCACTAGCATGTTTTTGTGACTGTCTTGTTTGTATTTCCATAATGACATATTGATTGTTGAGATGAATTATTATGTTGGATGCTAAGCAGAACAAACTAACTTATTGTCTAAAGCTGTATTTGATTTTTTTGTCAATCTTAGCACATTCTTCTTATGAGAGAACTAGGCCTTGTAAGAGATATTTTATAGTGGAAAAAATTATATAGTTTATAATATATCAGTATATTTTATCTGTAATTTGTTTTCTGGTAAGTGTATTATACAGAGAGGTTGTCTTGGACATAAGCAGATTTTGTTGGTTCTTCTTGTTAGCTTTGACTTCATGTCATACATCTAAAACTTTGATAGCTATTGTTGGATCTGCTGATATTATTTCGAAATTATTGATATGGATGTTGTTTTGGGATGTATTGAGTATTAGCAATTCTGATTTGTGTGGATTGACTATAATATCATTCAGGTTATAGAAAGAGATACTGATATTGATAATATCTAGAAGATTTTTTTTTGTCCTGGATGATGAAAGTGGTATCATCTATATATCCCATAATTGATATGTTTATATTTGGAAGGGCAAGATTGCTTTATATAGACTTGTGGCATTGTAGCTGATATTCTTTTATAATACTAATAACAGAAATAAGTGGATTCATAGTATATATGCCATAATAGAGAGGATATTGTATTGTCTTGATTGATGCCTTCTTCAATGGAGTATGGGTCTGTATTGTGAAGTACATAATGACAGTATTTTATCAGTTATAAAAGTAGTTTTTGATTAAGTTGATAATTTGAGGTAGAATTCTGATTCTATGTATTAAGGTTACTAATCTTTCTATATTAATTGTATTATAGACTTTGCTCATATCCTGAAAGAGCATATAACAAGGCTTGCATGTATTTTTTATATTCTTTAGGACTTGGTTTATTATTGTAATAGGTTCTCTGATATTATGTTCAAGTAGTATAGCCCAATTGTGTGGAAATAGGATGGGATTATTTGTGAGAATTTTCGTCAACCTGTTTGTAAGAATCTTTATAAACAATTTCTTGATTGATTCTAAAAGAGTTATGGGACATATGATATTAATATTATAGTACTATTTATTTGGTTTGGAGATGGGATATATTGTGCTCTTTTTCTATTCCTTCAGACTATTTCTTTATCAATAAGTTTGTTAAAGAAAATTGTAATGAGTTCTAGAAAATCCTTGCTTATATATTTATATACTATATAAAGTATTTGTAAAGGGCCCGAAGCAGATTTGTTGCTAGTTTTGTTGAGACATCCAATGAGTTCAGTAAGTGTTATAGGGAGATTAACTTCTTTTATCAGGTAAGATCAATATTTTTTTTGAATTTATATTCTTGTTGTCAAATGGTTCCTCTGTATTTATACAGCTGATGTGTTTAGTCTATTCTTTGAAGTGCAACTGAACTTCCTTTTTTATTTCCAGTAGATCAGTAATGAGGCATTTTTCAGTAGATATATTATTGATTAATTTACTAGTGATAATACTTTTTCTAAATTGGCCTAGTATGAAATGAATCATTTGTTTTTTTGTTTTGATCAAATCAAGTATTATGAAGTTCTTTCTACTTTTTTATATCAGTCATAGTTTTTTTCTTAATTGATTTCTTTATGGCAAGTCTTTTAATTTTTATGAACATGTTTATTTTCAATATGATATCCTCAGTGTTATAGTTAGGAAGCCATTTGATAAAATAAATACAACTCTTTCTGTTGATCCTCTAATCATATACAAAAAATATGTTCACAAGAAGTTTTTATACTTCTTTGCTAATAAAGTCTTAATATTTTCATTAAAACAACTTGAAGTATGACTTCAAGAGTCGCTTCTACCTTTTTTCTTTTGTTTAAAAACCTTTTCATTCAAAAACTTGACTTCAAGTAATCAAGAAAAGTCAAGTAACACCTTTGATACCAATGGCAAGAAAATTCTCAAAGGAAGAAGAACTGACTGTGAAGTATCTGAAGGCCTATTTAACCTTTGAAGCAAAAGATATATAAAGGTTTTTGATGACAAAAGGACTTATTTTTCCCTTCTAGTCACTTGTGGATCTTTTAGAGCTATCGCTTTCATAGTTTTCTGAGGAATTTTGCCTACCTCAGTTTGATCTTGAATTTTTGGTAGCACAAATCCTCATCAAAGATGATTGGTTGACATGAAATATATTAGTTTTTGAAATGTAAACAAGCTTTTGTTGGTCACATTCACATGTTTCGATGACATCATTTGTGATTGAAAAGAAGGTTCTGGAAATGTTTGTTTTTAAAAAAGCTCAAGTCCCTCAATAAAAACTTCTATGATACCAAAAGGCCATGTGATAGATAATGTGGATTGCAAACTTCTGTCTATTATCTAAATTTCTTAAGTGATGACAAAGCTTTAATAGAAAAAAGCAAAGGTCTAAATACTTTCCTTGAGATATCCCAATCCAGTGCTCACTTAAATAAAAGATCAGTTGAATTGACTCATCCAATGCTATAGATGGTGAAAAAGAAGATTTCTTCTGAGGTTCAAGTGAAACAAGAAGACTATCTCAATTAGGCAGATTTTTTTTGAGAAGAGATTGTTTTTATTTTTGGATTTTTTTGGTGGGTCTTGAATTGTTTTCTTTTTTTTTTTAACTTAGCAATTCATTGGTTTTCAGGCAATTAACAGCAACAAACTGTTGGCAATAATCCTAGTAAATAGAGGTTATTATCAATCTATTAGGGAAATGAAATATTGTTTCCAAAATCTGACTTAAAGTACTTTTGTATAAAGATGAGTTAATTACTTTATGAAAGTCTGTAAAATATTGTAAATTTATTTTAATTTTTCAGTAAAGACATATTATTGTGATATGATTGCAGGTTAAAAAAAAATTAGGGAGCCATTCAGGCAGTGGAATCCTGATAGAGATAGCTTTGTGAAATGTGTTCCTTTTGCTTGGGCAGTGTTTATCTAACTTTTTCTTGTGGAGAACCAACTGTCTTCTATATTTATTTAGTTGTAAAAGAAGATGTGGTTTGTTGATGACTGACTTTTTTCTGTAGTTCTTTTATTTTTCCTTAAATTTTTGGATGTGTTTGTTTGTGGCTTTGAGAATTATATCACAGAGAGTATTTCATATCTGATCAATATCTAGTTTATTCTATAATAATTCAGATAACAAGTAGTTTTTGGATAAGTCTAATTCATTTGTGAATGCTAGCCATTGTTCCTCTAATATGGCTTGCCAAGCAAACTGTGTGTTATTGTGTAGATGATGCAAGTATTTCATAGAAAGCTTGAGCTCCCAGGTTTTTATATATATGACCTGGATCCTGTGGTCTATGCTAATACTATTGTTATCTGTTATATATAAATCAATGGAACACCAGGAAGATCTGGAGTTACACCAAATCATGTCAATACAGCTGGCTATGTAGATTGTATAAATATCTTAGATCAAGTGTATTTTTTAGCATAAGGTTTGTGATATTAGAAAGTATCAAACAAACTGAGTTCTTCTAATTTTTAAAAAAAGAGGTCAAGGGTATGCTTTATTATCTTTCTGTTACTAGAAACTTTATATATTTTTGATAGAGGGTATGAATTGAAATTCCTATCTAATATGATGTACCAGTTTTCATGATTGTATTGTTTTATCCAAGAGATGATTTGTTTTTGTATTTTATTCCTTTTGTTACCTAACTTAGCAAGTGAGTATGTACTTATAATTTTGAAGAATTTCTTGTTTGGGAGGGCTAGGATGATATAAATAAGTCTTCTCAATTTTTTTTCATGTGAATAACTTTGTTAGTGATGTTCTTTCTAATAGTAATGCTAATACTGTTACCTATGTTATCATTGCTATGCCACCAGTTAGTGAATCCTTGAGATTTTCAGTATTAAGTTTCATTGATCTTTTTTTTTATCTTTATCGATATAATAATGTTTTATGCTTCTTTTTTCCATGTTTCCATTCAAAGTATTCTTTTCACAGAGTTATTTAGTCCTTGGCAGTTGTAAATAGTAATGGTCCAAAAGGGCCTAAAGAAGGAGTTTTGTATGTCATTATCTTGTTTTTTCAAGATAGAATAGTTTTTTGTATGTACAGTATATCTTGATATATAGTATATATGACTGGTGATATAAGTGGTTTTATTTTATTATCTTATTTACTATATTGTGTAAGGTATATGGTTGCAGAAAAGAAAAAGTATCACTTGATTGATTGTTGCTTATTGTATTACTCATGATTATTGTCTTGTAGTGGAAGGTGTAGTTAAGATTTTGAGAGAATGTTCACAATAGTGGATACTAGAGCATTTATAGTTCAGTCCATGTTGCTGATCGAATTATGAAGCTACTATTGTTGTTATTGAATATCATTTATATTTGTTAGATATGAAGGGTCCAATTTTATAAGAGTAGTTTTCTGGTTATGGTCTTCTTCTATTACTTCTGTACTATTATAGCAGTATTGCTTCAGATTATCAATTCTTTCATTGAAATTATGGATGGCTTCCTTGATTGATTTGAGCTTAGCTTGAATTGTTAAGAGCATATTTACTATGTCCTAGTTGGAATCATAATAAGGATTTGATTGATGTTGTTGTTGAGTTCTATGTTTGACAGTCAATGTATAATATTTGAGAAGATTGGAGGTTTTTTTGATTGGAGTTGTATGAGTTTATGGATTCTAAATGAGCCAGCTGGTCTGAAGTAATTGTAGAGTTTTTCAAATCTCTCTATTTGTTTATGATTATATTCTTTTCATTGTTCTCTAAGTTTATTGATAGTGTAGTTGACGATGAGGTATTGAGGACTATCATATATGGTGCAAAGTTTGTTTTGAATAGTTTTTATTTTTATGGTGGTCTCTCCAAGGCTAAATTGTTGTTCCAGGGCTGTATGAAGTGTTTCTTCATTTTAAAATCTAAAAATGGTATATTTTCTAGGTTTGTATGATATGAGGAGAGGATATAGCATATCTTTGTCCATAATTTCTAACAGATATGTCTCAGATAAAAGGCTGTTGTATTACTGTAGATAGAAGGTTCATAAGTTTGAGGAAATACTTGTCCTTGTCTTTTATCTGATCTAGATCTCCGCAGGTATCAAAAATTCTGATCAAATTGACTTTAATGAGAATGTTCCATTTAAAAAGTAGTTTGGTCTTGTCTTTCTATTATGTGAATATAATTGTTACAGTCTGTCATATTTGTTAAATCATTATTTTGATGTTGGTGATTTGTCTGAATTTGACAAATATTTGTTGCATATCTATGAGTCTGATATTCAGGGGAATGTCCCAAGCCCTGATACTGTTTTTCTTATTTAGTTTGTGAATTATTTTTTGAATATACTGTAAATTAATCTATTATTGTTAATTTCTGATAAGATTATGTTGCTTATGTTATCTATCAATATATTCATATTACATAAGGAGGAGATATTTTATAAAGTTGAGTATCTTAATAATGTAAGCAATTTTTTGATGAATTGTCTATCCTAGTGGCTTTGCAGCTTTGATACCCAATTTGATTCACTCCTTGCCATATTATGTCTGATAGTTTAAAGGAGATCTTAATTAGAATCTGGTTTCTGAGAGTCATATGTAAGTTTTCTTGCCTTTGCCTTTGTTTTTGCTAACTTCCTGCCAGGTGTCTAAGTCATCTTCAGATTCTTCATTGCAGTCCATCTCTATGTCTGAATTATCTATTATGGCTATAGGATGGAAATAATAATGGTTTCCTTCAGTATATTTATATTGAGAATTTCTTCCTGACTTTGTTCGAGTTTGACTTGTTCATTCCATATGTTACTTGCCTGGTTGGGTTCATGGTTTTCTGAAGTAGTGTCCTTGTCTACCTGTTTGTTTCTTTCAAGGTTGTTGTTTGTACTGATAGATATTTGTTGGGCTGGAGATGGATTGTGGGTGATCTTTAATTTTTTGTTATTGCTGGGTTTCTTGTTTGGGATAGGTATTTTCTTGTCTATTATAGGGGTTGCTATATCCTTGCTAAGCTTCTCGACATTGTAGGTTGGTCTACTGTTGATGCATTATAGTCATTTGGTCTTTACATCTTGCTTTACATTTCATTATATCTTGAGATATTACTGTGCCACAGTAGAAATTGTAATTTTTATCTGAAACCGAATAATTCACGGATTTGATCAAATCAGATCAGATCAGATTTTAAATTTTTTGATCCATTTGTATTTGAATTGGATATGGATTTCAAATTTTGAAATTCAATCTGATCGGATTCTAAATTTTGAAATCTGATCCATTCGAATTCTAAATTTTAAAACCAATCAGATTTAAAGTTTTAAAATCTAGTCAGGTTCAAATAAAAATTGATAGTTTAACTATATTTAAATAAAGATATTTAAGGTAATTAAAAAAAAAACGGATTTTTTTTTATATTTCTTTAACATTTTTATACATTTTTTTAAAATTTTGTGATATTTTTTATGATATTTTTCTTCTTGCAATATTACTGATATTATTTACATCAAAAATAAAATGGAATATGATAGTTCTTTTAATAATTCCAATGAAATAAATAATGAAAGTTTTAGTTTAGATAGTTATGAATTGAGTAATACTAGTAATGTTACTACAAGTAGTTTTTTAGAGACATCATCGAGTAATAAAATAAATTATAGAAGTAAAGTGTGGAATTATTTTACAAAGGATACCGATTTCAATGAAAATAAAAAAGTTTCCTATAATTATTACAGCACCAAATATACTTGTAGTGGAGCAGCACTTCTAATCTTTTCAAACACCTAGAAAAAAACCACCTGACAAAAATAAATTTATATTTTGATAAACCTTTATGTGAAAATTTTTTTAATACTATAATAGTCAGTATTAATATATTTATTAAATTTAAAACCATGTTAAAATTTATTTTTTATATAGTGGATATATGAACCTGAAAAAATAAAACAAAACCTTATCCAATAAATTGTTATAAACCAACACCCTTTTATGATCATAAAAGAGCCAGCATTCTATACATTTATCCAATTAATCTCACAAAAAACTAAAATACCAGCTGCTGTATCTATTAAAACATATATAATGGATTCGTATTTAACTGAACAAGAAAAAATTAAAAAAATTTTGCAAAAAGTGGAAAGCCGTATTTCATTCACCCTCAATATTTGGACATCAACTTCGATGAAGGCATTTCTAATGATAACTGCACATTATATTACAGTATTTGGAAAATGCATAATATAACATTAGATTTTGTACAAATCTGGGATATATATACAAGTGAAAATATCAAAGAAAGTTTTGTATTGTGTTTAGAAAAATATATGGTACAAAAGAAGATAAATTTATTTCATTTAATATATTGTAGTTACAGATTATAATACATATATATATATATATATATTTAAAGATAATGGGAATAATGACTGACGAAAAAAAACTCTTTTCACTGATCCTCTAATCACACACAAAAAAGATGTTTGCAAGAAGTTTTATACTTCTTTGCTAATAAAGTCTTTACACTTTCATTAAAACAA
>CAJVPT010005308.1:0-12335 GCA_910592055.1 Acaulospora colombiana | reverse complement strand
ATAAAATAAGTTTTTATTAATAAAATAAAATGTTTGATATATAAAAACTATTTCTGATTAATTTTAATAATTCTTAAATAGTTCTTTATTTATTGGAGAGCACTGTATATAGCTATCTTTTTTTTTTTAAAAACCCATGATCAGGTCAGCACTATGTGTTTATTAATCATATGAAAACTAATAGAAATACATAGAACAATTACATCTTGGCTAAACTAAAAAACTTGTATTGATACACTTGTCAATGGTTTTCAATTCTCAAAAAAGCTTTAGCCTTTAAGTACAATCTTGGGAACAATATTTTACTTTGTGATAGATTTTGGATAAATACCCTTCTAATTTATTTCTCTTTGTTAGCAAGTTATTATTGCTTATTATCCTTCAAGGTACTGAATTCAAGAAACTACAAAAGGGAAAAAAAATAAAAGGAAAAGAGAATATCTAAAACTATGCAAATACACTATATGAAAAGAAAAAAGAAAAAAATAAAATAAAATACTCTATGTTTTTCAAAAGACTTCTGCTAAAAATCTCTTCCTATTAGGAGTCAACTCTTCTGGGATATCCTTCTTTTTTCTGGCTATCTGAGGAACTTATCTATATGTGCTCTTTATTATTTTCTTGTGATTATTTAAGATACTTATTGCCTACTCAAATCCAATGTCTTGCTTAAATCTTTCTTTCTTTTGATCTTGATTTTGTATTTATCTATACAGAAGAAGGTAACTAATGATGAACTCCAGGTTCTTATATGACTTTTTAGTCTTATTGAGTAATTTCTGATATCTTTTAGCAGTCACACCTAGTTAAAAAAATTTTACTAGTATTTATTTTGATTGTGATATCATTACACAATATATGGGAAAATATATTTTCAATCCTAGAAAAAGGCAGTGTTTTACATTTCTTTGCTTTTTAATTTTATAGCTTAATCAAGATAAGGAAATAACCTCCTTCATATATTTTGCCTGATTAGGATAATAAGAAATTGAAGGTCTCAGTTTGAACAAATAATTACTTTTTTATTATCTAAAGAATTTAATGCCCATCCTAATGGTCTCATGATTTCTTTACTTCAGTTAAACTTTATTTGGAAAAGTGAAGGAGTAGTATTCTTGATTTTTCTTTATTTTACCAATAATGTTATTGGAATACATGGATATATTTAGTGGAATCTTATTTACATTTTGCTATTAATATATTTTGTGTCAATCAATTAGAAGCCAGGTGACATTGTGCTATCAGAAATTCAGGATCAAGCTGGATAGGCAAAATTCCTCCAAAAAACTGTGAAAAACTATAGATACTCTAAGAAGGCAAAAGAAAGTATGTAAGAAGATGAATAATAAACCTTTCTCTATCTAGAAAACCTTTATTTCCATAATATATCCAGTTTTAGGAGGTGACACTTCATCAGTTGATTTTTTTATTTCCTAAAATCTTCTTGTCTTTAGTAAAGGAAATACTATATATACTTGAGTCTATTTTGACTACCAGAAGCTCAAGTTTTTGTTTAAAGGAGTTTGTAAACAAGTGAGAGAAGGTAATAGTGACTCTTAAAAACAAGCTTCAAGTTGTTTTAAGAAAAGTAAAAAGACCAAATTAATCAAAAAATATAAAAACTTTTTGTGAATATTTTTTTTGTATGTGGTTAAAGGATCAGTGGAAAGAGTTTTTATTATATATATAGCTATTTATATAGATAATATTTGCTATAACATATATGTATAACTATTCATTTATAATAATACAATAGTTTCAATTAATAAAAATTATAAATTAAGGTTGCGAGTTACTTAAGCATCTTAGGCAATGAAAAGATAAATTGGTTGGCCCCCATAAGCCTTACAGACAAATCCAAACATATTATAACAATAAATATACAGATGATCACAATAACAAATATACTTATCAGATAGAATAAAAAACAATATGACATTGCAATCAAGTTTCTAACAAAATAGATACTTAAAAATAAATGGATAAGTAAATAATGAACACTTCAAAAAAACCAGGACTGGTTGAATTAGGAGAAATCCAAAGATCACTAACTCTCAAGTTCTTGATAATAGCAGAGATTATATCAATACTAATCAATATAAGAGATCATACAGATTGCTTCTTCAGAATAAAAACATGCATAGAAGAACTGCCTATTATGGATAAATTAAATAAAGATACTCAAATATCTATTCAAATAATAAATACAAAATATGCAAATGGTATATAAAAACAATTAACTATATTTTCCAATATAGAACAACACAAACAAGACTCCTGGAAGAGTTTATTCAAGCACTGACAAAGGAAAGTGTAGTGAGAGCTGAAGAAAAACAAATAGAGCCAATCCAAAACAAATAAAAAAAAATATAAATAACATAAAAATACAATGAAAACATAAAAACATGGTACAAGATCAAATGGAAAAACATTATTAGAGAAATCATAATGCATGACAAGACCTGTGGGTCAATAGTGCAGTGGGTGCACTCCCGGGTCACCATCTGTGAGTTACTGGTTCAATCCCACTTAAGAACAATATTCACAATAGTAGGTCATGTTGTACAGGATACATGCTTATCAGCCACATGTGTTCCTGCACAACAACTGACCTATCAAATATCACCGTCCGACCACAGTGCATCAAAAAAACAGGTTATACAGGTCTTAGTCAATTTTAGCACTAGGACAAATGAAGTTATAATGCCCATGCTGCCTGGAATATGTTAAGCTATTGAAAGAATGCCAGGAATGATAATGATTACCTTAAAATCCTACCAGCCTAATAAAAAATCCACCTCTTCTCAAATTATCAGACTCATGGGAGGTATTGGGAGACTTCAGTCATCTATATCAGCTGCGAAAGTTACCAGAGGGATGGGGCCAGATTGGTCTTGGATTGTAAGGAGCACAGTACTCATGATGGAAACTGCAGGGGCAGACGCGTTTGGGAGAGACCTAATGGTTTCGTTTGACCAAGTAAAACTCCTGTAGACCATCTTTGAAGAGTGGTTAAGAATAATCAATGGAAGACTTAGGTCATCACAAGACATACCAATGATCACTGGGACTTTGTATTAGATCGCATGGAGATTGAAGCATCAAGTGACCTAGCCTCTGAAGAAAACCGAACACGGCAAGTACGTCATATAAGATTCAACACACTCTCATCGTAAGAACCAATCACACTCTAAGGAACACACAACAAAAATGCCCCTTGAATTAAAAATGATAGTTCCTAGTGGATCCTCAGAATGCTAGGTGCCTAGGTAGAGCAGGGCAGCTGACAAGATAGTACTCACTTAAGAAACAGATAAAATTGGATTATATTGAGAAAAGGGTAGTATAGTTACATAGTTATAAGTCTAGTTTTTTGTAATCTAATAGCTGTACTTATCAAAAATATCAATAAAAGTTCAGTCAGTACGACCAATTAAAAAAAAAAATAATAATAATAATGCATGATATGATTCAAGTAGTAAAAATTATAGCAAAAGACAGGACTAAAGCTCTGGAAGCAATCAAAACAGTAACATATAAATTTTAACAAATCAAGCAAGAAGCATAGAAACTTAAATATGACATTACAATTGACTAAGAAAAATTCATAATATAGACAAAAAGCTAAAGCATCAGAAAAAGTGAGTTGAGCATAATACAAATAACTAGTAGATAATAATATAAAGTCTAGACTTGCCAACAACACAAGCTATCAAGAGTTTTGAGATAGATTTTGGATCTGAATGAGCTCAAATAGATCTTAAAAAATACTTAAAGGATAGATTTGAGAAATTGTATATAGAACTAACAAATATTATAATAGGAAATACCTAAATAACAATTATTTTTCTTTTTTTTTTTTTTTTATCAATATCAATACTAGTAAAGTTTTAATATGCTAGTACCCACCAAGGTGAATTGCAGCAAGTCATAGGGTTTCTAGTAATAGAATATCGAGTCATAGTGTTTTTTTTTTATAAATATATAAATTTATAATTAAATTTGTATATTGTAGCAGACTAATTGGTAAGTTTGTCGCTAATAATCAAAACCTTGCACAACCTGCAAATAGAAGAGTCTATCCTTCTATCATACACAAAAACAAACTCAAGATAGAGGCATAAAAAGATTTGGGTAAGTTTCAAGGTAGCCTTTTCTAAAATTACTTATAACTTCAGGGTTATAACAATTTATCCAAAAGATTTGTCTTAAGATTCATCATATTATTAAGTTATTAAATAAAATTACATTTATATATTTTTACATATAGGGCTATTACATAATTACTATGACTATTTTAGTATTATGTCATATATAAATTACTTCGTGATCAGCTAATTTTTTATTATCTCAGCTTATAGTTTTTTATCTTTTTGATATGAATAGATTGTGCATGTATTTTTCTATCTGATAAGGAATATAATGATAATCAGCAATTGATTGTTTTGTGTAAGTTTCAGTCATGTCATGATCATTGGTTACATAATTATAGTGAAAATTCTGAACTTGGTCTAACTTCTTTGGCATTTAACAATTTTTTTTTTTTTTTTGAGTTGGCTCAACCTTCAGTTGATCTTTATTAAAACTTTTACTTTAATATTATATTGTATTATCTATTTCAAAGTTTATTAAACTTCATGAACTATACTAGAATGTATATTAGAAATTTGAAAAAGATATCTCCTGATTCAGATCTTCTGTAGACCTCTGTGGCTTGTTACCTCCTTTCAGAAAACTAATTTGCCTAGGCTGAGTTAGCACCATTTTTCTTATTTTTAAAATTAAAAAGAAAATTGAAAGTTCTCTGTTTTTTCCAGTCCAGATTGACTGATATTTTCAATCTCCTGATGAAACTCCTTATTGTGTTTTGACTCTACTTGCCTTTTGCTTTTTTGTCAGTTCTTGTTATCCCCTAAGATATTTCTATTTGATTAGAGCTTCATATCGCTACTTCCAAATTGCTCTTGTAATTTCCTAAATTGCTTTGATACATCCTACTAGGGTTGGTTTGGCTTTTTTGAAAATCCTTACTCAACAATAGATCATTTTGACTATGTCACTAGGAATTAGGCTTTTGACTAACATTTGTGTCCAGAGGATGATTTTTTCTTTTTTTGGCCTTTCTGATCCATTCTTGAACCCAGAACTTACTTCATTTCTTTCTGCTTTGAAGGAAGAGTACTATTGTTTTATTATATGCTTGCTGAAGTTAAAGTCATTTTTCCTGCATGTATATATATGCATTTGGTTTTTTAAAGCTACCTTGTACCTAACATAATGACTGGATTTGTAAAGGTCTTTCCTTCAGTTTTTGAGCTTGGCCATGGTTGGCAGTTCTTGAGTCTACAACTTTAGCCTGAAAGTTCTTTATTGGTGATCTTCAAAACTTGTGACTTCTGTCATGACCTTCTGCAATTTTAGGAAGTTGACTATCGCTTCCTAGTCTATTACATCACAGTATTGATCTATATCTTGGTTTATTTTCAGGTAGCACCATTCCATGATTTGCTCATTCCTAAAATGGTTTTGGGCTGCTTCTCTACTGTTAAAGTTAGTTACCTGTCCTTTATACATTAGTTTGAGCACATTTCTATTGATAGAGGTAATTTCCAGCTTGGTTATCTGCCTTTTGAGTCTTGCTCTTTTAGTTTCTGTATCCATCATGGTATGTATATGCATTTTGTTTTTTCTAATTTTTTCAATGTAAAGTTTCAGGCTCTTAGCATGAATAAAGTCTTTTATATGTTTTATTAGCCACACTATCTTGCTTTTGTTCTTTTTAACTTTCAGAGCTGTTGCAATCATCTGGCTGTCCGTGTGAATTGTTATCTCTGTTCCCATTGGGAGTGATGCCAGTGCAGCTATAACTGCGTTCAGCTTTCTCTCATTTGGTATTGTCTTCTTAAGGATTTTGAAGACTGTTATCTCTGGCTCATCCCTTGTTAAAAGGTGTGTTATATAGAATGCAATGGTACGGAAATTCTTGTAGCAACTCATATCTATTGTTATTTTGACTTTTCACCAACCTTCATTCTATGTTGCAGGTATCTGATTCTTTCTATATTGATGTTGTTCTTGATCTATTGATCATATTCATTCACATGTGTGAAGTTCATTATATAAATATCTTCTAGTTCAGTAGTGAGATTATTCTTGTAATAAGAAAGTCTCGTTTTAATACTGTTTGGAGATAAGAAAAGCTGGATTATCTTATATGTTCTTTTATCTAATGTAACTTGTTTACTGCTCCTGGTAACAGTTAACATGTCTTTGTTTGAGAAATTTATTATATAGATATTTTCACTTGCACTCATATTATTGTCACATTTTGGGTATGTCTTTAAATAAGAGGAGGAGCTGTCCTTGGTATAGTGTTTTGTTGTGATTGTATTTATATTTTTCTTTTATAATTTTTCCACAAGAAGTTTTTCCTCTGCTGTGTATTTTAATGTTGCTATCCAGATATACTTGTTCTTTTTTAGATATATACTGCTCATCTTGTCAACCCAGGTTATACCATAAAATGGGTTTGTGCCAGGATAGAGGTTAGTTAACCTAGTTATATAGTTTAGGTGTATTATACCTGTGATAAGCTTGTTAATTATATCTTTGTAAAAGTATGGTTGTCTTCCTTGTTCTCTATATCCATTGATTTGACATACCTATGTCCAGCTAATTGTTTTGATCTTGTTGTAATTGATGAATTGCTCTATCCACCTTAAGTCACTAGCTTTAAGCTTATTTCAATGCTTCTTGAACTAGTGAGGGCCTATAACTGTTTCTAGAAACATCAGGTCCAACTTTGGTGTTTTGTGTGCTTGTCCCATGGTTCTAAAGAAAAAACTATGTTTTTGTGTATTAATGAATATGTCCTATAGG
The DNA here is from genome assembly GCA_910592055.1 of Acaulospora colombiana. Taxonomy (NCBI): domain Eukaryota; kingdom Fungi; phylum Glomeromycota; class Glomeromycetes; order Diversisporales; family Acaulosporaceae; genus Acaulospora; species Acaulospora colombiana. The sequence goes on along the minus strand of CAJVPT010005308.1, from coordinate 5,456 downwards.
AAGTTCATATCTATTGAATGTGTTTTTGGACATGGTTTTCAAATGCTTGTGTCTAATCAAGCTGCTTATTAGAGATTTGTTATTCTTTCCCTGCATAGTTGTTCTGCGTGATTTGTTACTGAGTGCAGTTTTTCTAGCAATATGATGTGTTTTTAAAGTATACATGTTTTTATATTAAAGATACTGTATCTCAAGTTATTATGGAAGGTGCAGTTAGGGGCTGAAGTGACAAAACCCATTTTATATTTAAAGATTCTCTTGAGCTTTCTGTCAATGTTATCTATTTTTGCCTCTGAAAGATGTAAGTTCTGTATCAAATATTTTACCTTCAGTATAATCACATAATTAATTAGGTATTAGGCTTGTTTGTCTGTTACTTTCTTTCAGAGTAAGCGGCTGGCGAGGTTGAATGTTATTTGGCTGATCAGGTTTGTTTGATGCTTCTTTTCCTATCCTGGGTGAATCAGATATCCAAGTATTTGACTGCCTCCTGGATGACTCCGATTGTGTTGTACTCAAATGTTATTTCTAATATATTTTTGTTATTAATTATAAGGAGCTCTGATTTTTCCAGGTTAATTTTAACTTGTGCGAGGTTGTAAAAGGAGCTGGTTGCAGTTAGAATGGCTTCTAGTTATTTTCAGCTCCTGGCTATTCATGCTTTGTCATCCATATATACTATCACTGACATATTTGCAGTACTTCGAAATGTTTTGAGTTGAATATTGTCATAAGTTTTTGTTGAGCTTTTATACCCTTGCATTTTACTAATCCTGCGTATTAGTGGGACATAATATACAGTATATACCAAAGAAACAGTGATATTGCATCTTCTTTGTCAATCCCATTTCTAACTTTATATGGATCTATAATCCCAACATCTGTGATAATAGTATTTCTTCTATCTCTAAAACCCTCCATTATGAGATTTATGAGTTTTTTCAGGAATTTAATCCTTCTCATGGCCTTTACTAGGGTGGTCAGGTCCACATTATCATATACTTTACTTATGTCCTAAAAAAGGATTTACTATTCTTTGCTATTCTCTCTTGCATTTTTGATGACCATGTTTATTTCAAAGATGTGTTCTGCTATGCTCATTCCCAGCAGGGCTGCTCAGTTGTGTTTTGACAGGATCTCATATCTTGTGAATACATTAGAAAGCTTGTTTATCAAACTTTTCATGAATATTTTTTGATCGATTTCAGGAGTATTATGGATCAGACCTTTATTAGGTCATTGTCCTAGTTATATGTTTTTGGAATCAGATAGATAGTGCCTTCCTTCCATTTTCATGGCATCAGACTGAAGTGGAGAATTGCATTGAAAATATCTTTGACTTTCCTCACTGCCTTTGAACCTAGATGCTAAAATGCTATGTATAGAATTTGTGAAAGGCCCGGGGCTGATGTTTTACTTGCTTTAGCTATGATGTCTCTTATTTCTTGTGAGGAAAAGTCTGTTATTACTTCTATATATCATTTCTCATCCATATGTTGAAGGGATTCGTATTCTTTTAACCATTTCTATGGGATTTCTTGAGGCTGAGACCTTTTAGTCCAGTTTTCAAAGTAATCTCATACTCGTGATCTTATTTCTTCCTCCTTAAAATCAATGTTAGGCTCCTTGTTATTCAGGATTAATTTGTTCAAGTTTAATTTTTTTTTCCTCTCTAGGAAGCTGTCTATTATCCTTTTCTTATCTATAGTAAGTTAGGCCATACAGTTGTTAATAGCCTCTCGAATTTCTTTACTAGTTACTACGTATAACTGTCTATGCAATATGTTCTTAATGCTTTTAATTTCTTCTATTACTAAGGTTTTCTTAGTCTTGAAATCTTCTGGGATAATGAGTTCTTTGGAAAGTTCAATACTATTCTTATCAGTTAGACCATGGATTCTTGTCAGGTCTTCTTCTTCGATTTTTTCTTGTTCTCCTTCTATCAGCAACTTTTTGAGCTGGCAAAGCCTGATTGCTATGGTTGAGCTATCCTGTTGTATCTCTCTTGCTTGTTGTATAAGTGGATCTGTGTTTTCTTGAATCATCTGATGTATGTGCTTGTCACATTCAAAATGGTTTCCCTTAGACTGTATCACATTCTATTAATATTCCTGTATTGGTCTGGCATCTCATTAAAGAGGTTTATCTCTTTCTCTATTTGTTTCGTTCACTTTTCACATCTCGCTGGTTCTGTATTTGTCAGTTATATTTTGTATTGAGCTTTTTTTATATATTTCTTTTTTGTCTCTGAAGGAAAAATGCTAGATGCATTCTAGTAAATGTGATATAATGATCACTCTTGTATAGCTACTTGTATTTGTTCATGATTCTAACTACTAGCAGTTCTAAGTACTTATTCTGTGTTGTCAAATTTGATTGATTCTACTCACCATTGTTGAGTCCGTTTCCCACATATATTTCCTCTTCTGTGGGTTAGCTATATGAAAGGTATCAATAAATATGTGATCTTTCATATCCTTAATGAGGATACTGTTGGATAACATTCTGTTCTCAAATCGATAGTACTTGTTCGAGAATTTGTTTATGCAGGGCATGTCTGTGCTATTGAAATCTCCTACAACCAGAACTTCCCAGTTGGATTTGTAACTAGGGCCGAGCCACCTGGTTATCATTTTTTCTAACTTGAGTCTCTCAGAGGCTTTTGCTAGAGAGTATATTTCTATTATTCTGAGATACTTCTTGTATAAGAAGGCCATGTCAAGCATGATAGCTCTTCTCTTAATTGTTTCTTTTTTCACAATTCTTCTTGCAAGTTGATATTTAAGAGCCACTCCTACTTCTGTTCCTTGTTTTTGATTTATGCTGGTTCAGTAACACTCATATACTTCAGTCTTCCAGTGTTTGATTGCCTGATCACTTCCATTTATTTTTGTGCTAATTATAATGTTCCAGTTCTTTCTTCGCTATAACTCTGTCCAGACTATCCTGTTTGCTTCTTTGTTAAGTTTTCTCACATTGGAGGTGCGATCTGTATTGTTAGTCTTTCTTCTATATAATTCATAAGTTCATTGATGGATTGTATTCTTTTCCTGTTTCTCTCTTCAGAGATTTCCTTTGTTTCTTGATGTTTACTCATTAAAATTAATATTGGTGTTGTTGTTGACTATCCACCAATACTCCGATGGCTTCAAGTGTTCTTTGTATATTGGCTTGCATATTATCCATTATTCTGTTGATTTGTTGTTGTTTTTCCCTAATGTCTGTTGTCTCTTGTCTTTGATTCAAGGTTTCTGGACCTCTTAAATTGTTCACCCATGATTCGTTTTCCTTCTTACCATTACTATTTGGATATTGCTTCATCTTGTTGTAGTATTCCTGGTTGTATGCTTCTAGATTCATGACCCTTTTATCAAGATCTGTAACTATCTTCTTGAGACTAGCAATCTCTTGTTAGATCATTATGTGCATTCCCATGATTTTTTGTATATCTTGATAATATTGCGTATATCTTTACTGATGTTGTGGTTGTTTCTGATGGTTTCAATGGGTTTGGTTCTTGCTTGTCCTATCTTGCTAAATGTTGTTGACTCATGTGACTGCTATATACGATGCTAGCCTGTTGCCTCTTCTATTACTTGATAAATTATCAACTCTAAAAACACCTTTTCTGATTGGCTTGAATTTATTGTAAATTTGATTGTATTTTTTTGTTTGAGTATAGTTGAACTCTTTTCATTGTTTCTTTTTTTCTTTAATGGGACAACCTTTTACAAGGTGTATTGTTACATCACAGATAGGACAAAGTGATATATTGATAGGGGCCAAGGATATTGTGGTCTTCATTAGGATGTAAATCATGTCTTTTGTTGCAAGCATATCTTTTCTTGTTTCAAAGCTTGCTATTGTGAATTTTTTTGATTTGTATCTTGTTGAGTGGATATATAGGATATAGCATGTATATACTTTCATCTCATTTAGGACTTGCTTTAGGTCCTATACTATAGTGCTGGAAGGTAGGTTAATCAGTTTTGCTGTGATACTGTGCCTTTCTCTTATTTAATCTATTGACTAACTAGTATCATTAATTTTGACTGCATCTTTTTTAATAAGAATACTACATTTTTTGATAAGTGCCTCTTTAATTGTCTCTTTTTCAAAAGTGATTCTGGTATATTGTCACAAATTTTATATGTTCATGCTGATTCCTGAGATGCTGTCAAATTTGGCAAATGTTGTCTAACCTCGATAATCTTTGTATTCAAGAGAATATTTCAGACCACTATGGATTTACCTTTCTCAATCGATTGTTTGCTAATCTGTATGTGTATGAACTTATTGTCATCTAGATTTAGTAACTCCATTCTCGTTGTGTCATTTGCTGTTTGTCAATTGCCAAAAACTGCAACTATTCAGATACTCTTATTTTCTTATTCACTGTGGATTGCAATAAGTCCTGATAATGAGTTAAGAACCTTTATGATATAAAGGATTTTTGTATCACTGTTGGAGTCAGGGGTGATATTGACATCAATTTTAACTTTGAAATGTTTTCTGCTATATCTAGTCTCTGAATCAAAAGATATTCTTGGTTGTGATTTGGTGCTAGGCTGAACTACGTTATTCCTATGGCTCACTATTGTCCAGGAGTCTTCCTTTCTTTCTATAATAGTATTTTCTTGTTGTTGTTCTGTGTCTTTGGTTCTTGACAGGTTGTTTTTTTCCACTAAGGGGTTCAGGTTTCTTGTCACTCCTTCTTCTGAAAAGAGAATATTTACTGAGAGGTCTCCTTTTCCATTCCTAGCTTCTTCTATCGGTTTGCTTCATATTTGGGTTTTATGGATTGGTTCTATCTTTATTTCTATGCTAGTGCTGCTGGGGAAGGTTATTGCTAAAAGTTTTAAGCTTTATTAAGCTCGCTACCTTGGTTTAGTTCTATTGCTAATAGTGTTGAGATCTTTGTCTGCACATCGGTGAACTTCTTGATATATGGTTGGTTACAAATAGAGGGTGTCTACTTGCTTCTTCTTTCCACACATTGGGTTTTTTTTATCCTTTGCTGTTCGAGTTGAAAACTTTAAAGTTTCTAGTGTTCAAAGTTATCTTCTCTGTTATCAAGGTTACTGTGCCTCAAGAAATTGAAAAAGAGTTTGTTGTTTGAAACCCTTTGACATTTAACAATATATAAGCATATATTAATGAATTATTAAAAACTCAATGGCAGGGATTTATGGGTCAAAAAAATATTAGTAATAATAATAAATTTATAAAAATTATTTTAAAAAAATTTTTAATAATAATAATTATACTAAATTTATTATATAATAAAATAATATATTTTTTATTGAAAAAACTTTTTTTATTGATTCTTTAACTATATATAAAAAATAAACAACAAACTACAACAGTCAACCACCTTTGCAAAGCTCCCCTTATCGATAAAGAGAAGTATAGGCAACACAGCATCATACTAGCTTTACTTTACAAGGGAAAGGAAA
>CAJVPT010005307.1:0-12336 GCA_910592055.1 Acaulospora colombiana | reverse complement strand
TTTTGGTTGTATAATTAAGGATTTAAAAATTGTCAAAGTTGAAATTTATAATAAAAACATAGTAAGTGGACTCAAACGTTTGGAACCAACTGTATATAGTTTCAATTATATAATTATGAATTTAAAAATTAATAAACTTAAAATTTTTAATAAAAACTTAATAAGTAAATCCAAACTTTTAAAAAATAACTATATATTTTTAATATTTTTATATCAATTAATTATTTTTAATAAAATATATATTATTTAATATTTAAAATTAAATATTAAAATAATAATAATATTTTTTCTATTTAAAATACTGTATTTATATAATTATTTATTTTAAATATAAAAAATTCTAAAATAATAAATTTATTTATTATTAAAATATTAATTGGATTAATTATTTTAAATATAAAAAAAGATTAATAAAAATTAAATAATTAAAAAAATTTTTATTATATTTTTAATTAATTTATTGAATTATTTAAAATTGTTTATACAATTTGTTGATAGCAGGATTTAATGTAATATTAAAGTCTTCTTTTATGACTATATATAATCCTATTATTATTGCTTGTATTATACATTACTGTATGCTATACTTTATTCTTATTTTATTCTTTTTATTGTTATTCTCTGGTGAGATGTATATTTAAAACAGCAATTACTCAACTCTTTCAAGAATTTCAACAATTGCCACTTCAACTAATAGGAAATATAATAGCAATAGTAATATTAATAGCAATAATAGAAGAGGAAATCAAAGGGAAACTTGTATCTGTAACAATTGTGGAAAGTTAAATACTTGCAACATAACTGTAGATTATATCATAACAATAATAATAACAATAATAGAATCAATGGCAATAATTTTAGAAAGTCTTACAATAATAATAATAATAATCAGTTCAACAGTAACAATAATAAAAGAAGATATTTTATTTGTAACTAACCTTGATATTTAGTCAACCATTGTTTTTGAAGAAATATTAACAATTCAGAGAAAGAAAATTAATCTAGTAGCAATCAATTATTTTTCAATAATCAATCCAACAACTGCAATCAATAGATAAATTTTTCTATGCAAAACTTTAATAATACTGTAAAATTAATAAACCATTATTTAAAAGAATAAGAGGATCTAAGAAGGGTCAGGAATCCTTTATATTTTCAAATTACTCTATATCAATATCTCTTTCACCTGAACAAACTGAACAAATTAACCTTAAAACTGTAGAAGTATTGCATTGTAATGCAAAAATTAATGACTATTTCATCTATTTAATTATTGATACTAAATCAATAAGCATTGTTATTTCTAAGTTATTTTTGAACTCTTTTGAATGCACTATCTATAAACTATTTTCTATTTAATCTTGTTGACATAAATAGAAAAAAATAATTATTGAACAAGGTAAAGGATTTGCCAATTACTATCAAGAAAATTATTATATCTGTTACTATAAATATATTTGAATCGACTCTATATACAATTATTGTAGAAAATGATTGGATTGCCAAAATCAAGGCTATTATTAATCATGATCATCAAACTATAGACTTGAATTATTTGAGTAAAAATATCTAAAAGATTATATATTAAGAAAAATCAAAATTTAAAAATGTTGGAAGGCCTATTGGAGTTGAACCTTTAAATAACAGAAAAAAAAAGAAAATCTATAATTCAACTGATATAATGAATACAAGAAAACTTTAGAGGAGAATAAAACTTATTGTTTACTCTTGGTGAACTCTAATAAGCAACCATTGATAGAAATTAACAAATTAACAGTCACTATTAAACAGTATGAGAAACCAATAACTTATATTCAAGAACTTGAAGCTATGCAATAGCCACTCTTGATTTTTAAACTACTGCAAAAGAAATGAAAAGAATCAAAAACAATCTGTTGATATAATTATTACTTGAAGCAGAAATTTGATATTTATACTACTTGTCAACTCAAAGTCAAGAATGGGGAACTTATCAATACTTGAATGTAAATCATAAAAAAAAGTTAGACAAATCAATTAATTTAATTCAAGAATAACAAAATTAATTCAACTATTTGATATATTAATACTAGGATATAATTGCAACTGATAACTTACTTGTTAGATATACAGACTTGATTATCCATCACATTATTACAAAAATATCTTACCAATTAAATAATATCCTTATAGAATATCTTTTGTTGAACATGAATTTATAGAAAAAGAAATTGAACACATGTTGGCTTAAGAAATTATTTAATCATATTATAGCTTCTGGACTTCTTTAATTGTGTTGGGTAAAAAAAAAAAATAGTCAAACAAGATTTTTTATTGTCTACTGGAAACTTAACAAGGTCATCAAAAAGGATGCTTATCTACTATCAAATATTGATAAAATTCTTGACTTACTAGGAAAGACTAAATGTTTTACCTCTTTGGATATGACTAGTAAATATTGGCAAGTTGAAATAAATTTAGCAAATAAGAAAAAAACTACTTTTATCACTAAACAAGAAACTTTGAATTCAATATTATGCCTTTGGATTAACAAATATATTAGTCACTTTTTAACAACTTATTGATCAATTTTCTATAATATTAAAAAAAATATGTATTAGTATACTTGAATAAAATCAATATATACTCAGTAATATTTGAGAAGCATTACAACATTTAAAAAAAGTTTTTGAAAGGTAAGCCAATCTCAAGCTCAACTTGAAAAAATGCCACTTGCAAAAAAAAACTCACATTTTTGAAACATATTATCAATCAACATGAAATTCAACTAAATCCAGCCAAAGTAGAAAATGTGAAAAACTTTATTACTGTATATCAATTAATGCTACTTAACTAAAAAGATTTATTGAACTATTATCTTCTTACTACTGCTTCATATCAAGTTTTGCCACTATAGCTAAATCAATGAATAAGTTTTTAAAAAAAATTTATCATATCTTTAGAATAAAAAATGTTAATCAACATTTTGATAAACTTAAGAAAAAATTAACTGCCACATCAATCTTGACTTACCCAGATTTTTTCAGTATTTTCTCTTATATATTTATACTTATTACAAAGAAAAAGAGCTATTATGGCTCAATTGGATGAACAAGAAAATAAACATGTGATAGTATAAATAAGTCAATGTCTTGTTTAATCTGAATTTAATTACTTCATCACTGTAATTGAATATCTTGTTACTATCTGGATTATGAAATATTTCTATTATTATATCTATTTTAAGAAATTCACTTTTATTATTGATCACTCAGCTTTTTAATAGATGATTAATAACTTCACTTCAAACAAAAAAACAATATGATAAATACTTATTATTATAGATTACCCTTTCAAAATTCAATAATAGAAAAGCAAAAAACATTAAAATATTAATGCATTATCAAGACTCTCTTTAACTTTAACATCTTAATTATAGATTTGAAAACCTATTAGCAACTATATTCATATTTCTCTACTAAAAATTACTTCTAAACTTAATAATAAAGGAAATAATCTTTTTCAAAAAACAAGTAATCCATTATTTTATCCAATATCAAATACTATTCGGATATAATATTAAAAACCTATTGGAACTACTCAAAGTTATTAAAACAACTGAATTAGAATCAGTTTTATACAATTTTTATAGAAATATTCTTACTGGACATTTTGAAATTGAAGCAACCTATAATTGAGCAAGGAGTCAGTAGTATGAAAGAAAAAGATGTTATCAATGTATAAGTGTTCCTTAGTTTTCAAATACTATTACCACTGTTTGTAAGTTCAAAAAGAAACTTATAGCTAATTGATGGATTGCTGTGCAACTTATATGAGGGGAAGAGACTTTCACTTGAGTCCATACTGTCCAATATTTCTACTGGATGTGCTTATCATTAACATACTCAGAGTGGTAGTGTTGGTATGATATCTTATATTATCTTGTGATAACTTCCAGCAATATCTATATGTCAGCTTGTTGATCATTTCAGATAGTGTTGTAAACTCCCAAGTCAAGTACTGGTGCCACTCAATTTAACTTTACTTAAGGTTGCCTCAATACTACAGGAAACTCTTCTATATTCCTTTGGTAAAATTACTCTCCAGCCAGGTTTCAACTATATATAGAAGTAAACTACTCTTGTTGAACAGGAAGAGGGAATTCTTTAGGATGGTCATTTGTGAATCAATTTGATAGATGAGTTGATGAAAGAGAGCTCCTCTTGATGTAATTGGATGATTGTTATATCTTCCAAGATGTGAGGGATTATATTTCTGGATAAGAAAGAATTAGTGATAGTGACATATATATAGCTATATAGGTCAATCCAATGCAGTACGTTCTACTTTGCTACAAGTCTTTTTTACTGTAATACAGTAAAGTCAAGAGACATTTGCTAGACCTCTATGTCCTAAGAGTTGAGTCAACTGGTCTGCAGCCATATGTTTCTTCCATTTTCCTGATGAGAGCCAAAGATATAGTAGTAAGCAGTGTTTTATATTCACTTATGTCAAACTTTTATAACTTATGGTGGACCCCAGGTTTTTATGGAGCTGAGAAAATGCATTTAGACATGTGGAGTGACCAATAGAAGCTTGTTTATATTCTTTTACTGATATGATTCTACTAGACTAATCAAATCATAAGATACCTTGTGCTATTTGAAATTCAGGGTCAAACTGAGGTAGGCAAAATTCCCCAGAAATGATCAAGAAGGAGCACTATTAGAGCTGACATCATAATAAAGAGAGTAGATGTAGTATGTTTGCGATAGCTCTCTTATCATCAACATAGACTCTGTGGTGTTTCTCCATAAGATAGATAGGTAGTAGGGTGTCAATTCTTCTTCTTTTCAGAACTTTCTTGCCATAGGTAGGAAAGGTATATTCATGACTATTTAGGTCACCAGTAGTCAAGTTTTTGTTTGAAGAGAGTGTAGACAAGAAGAGAGGGATAAGAGTATCCCTTGAAAGACTTTTCAAGATAGTTTAAGGAGAGTGGTAAGACTATTGTTGACAAAAAAGCTCAAAAGCTTTTTTATGTATTTTATTTGTGTATAGTTAGAGAATCATTAGGAAGAGTGATCTTATATAACATATTTACTTATAAAATTTTTAAATATTAATATATTTTTTATATAAATTTGAATTTTATTTATTTTAAATTACAAATTTGCTCAAAATAATTATGTTATTAAATATATATATATATTTAAATAATTTTGCTTATAGTTAATTATAGAGATTTTATTTTTTTTTTATTAATAATATTTTAAAAAATATACTAGCAAAGTTAATTTACTATTGTATTTACAAAAATTAAATTAAAAAATAATGGCGAACTAATTTATAATTATATAATTAAAAATTATATTATAATAGTATATCAAATTGTTTTAATAAACTATAGACAAAATTATATAAAAAATGTTTTCCATTAATGACTAAAATACTTTTAACTTAATAAAGTTTGAGAAAATTAATAATTTTAAAATTGTACAGAAAAAAAAGTATACATAAAAATTTTATAATTTTTTATAAATTTTTATTAAGTAAATTGCTATTTTTCTATTAGCCTAAAAAGTATATAGATATTATAAAGAAAAAGCCAAGTTATAGGTTTTTGTAATAGGCTAAATAATAAAGGTCCAGCAGGACTCACAACAATTATCAGGCTTAAACAGGCATAGCTAAAACACTGGAAACCACATAACTTGCTCAACTGTAAGAAACTAGATCAAATAGTGAACAAGGGTAACTTTCGATACAAATACTTAAAATTGCAAAGGATCTAGAAATAACTTTCCAAAGATAGAAATGGGATAAAACTTTTGAATAAAAAAAGGAAACAACTCAATTCAAGAATATCTATCGAAAGAAGAATATAGAAAAGCTATTTCATCCTATATAACAATAGACTAATGTACCTCAATCAGATTATAGAGAAGAAAACCATGAGGCTAAAAGAGTGGAGGTTGATTCAACTTCTTCAGGAAATAAGTAAAGGACCAATTCCAGATTGGCACGTTAGACTGACACACCTATTGATATCAAAAACAATAAAAGAAAATATAGAAAAATGGTATAATAACAATATCTCATGAGAACCTGACTATCCAAAACTCAACCTAAATAAGAACAAGAGACAAAAAATCTAGTGTATTCTGAACGAAAGTCCAGCGAGATTAATCTGGGAAAAAGTTTCAAGATCAAAAAAGGAAATGGTACACTTTAACTGTGAAGAACAAGCAGAAAACCAGGGAACAACTTTGTCCCAGTGCAAAGGATATACAAAGGATATACTTGTAATGGTGCTTGCATCATAAATCAAAATAGAGATAAGCTATATGAGATCACTTTCTTGAACAAATACAAATCAACAAAAACTGTCAAAGAACTAAAGATTTTGATTAAAAAAAAAGTACTGGAGAGTAAAATAGTAGATAAGATCCAGAGTACTACAATATCTCAAGAAAGTAAAAACCAAATATCACAGATAATAATTAAAAACTGGAAACAATAATTATTGAAGAACACATTCAAAAAGGAATTTATCAAGACTGGTTAAAAGAAATTTTATGATTAAACCTTGAAGAACAAGAGAAATTCCAGTTTTACTTAGATGGATCCCTAATAGACCATGGAAAAAAAATAACCAGAATGGGATTGCATAGATTCAAACCAAGAAAAAAGATCAAGGAAGTAGTTTCCAGGCAGGTGTACAAAATTGGTCGTTATTTACAAGAGCAGAACTAGCAGCAATAGTTACAATCCTATTGGTAATACCAGTAGAAAGCTTAGCAAAAGTCTATACAGATAGTCAAACATATATATCTAAATGGAACAAGCTGAAAAAAGATGATTCAAAAATAACTTATAGAAGATGGTTGAAAGAGAAAAACTGATCCCTTTGGGCAAGGATGCTAAATATTGTCAAAACAAAAAACATAAAGTTAAAGTTGATTAAAGTTAAGACACACACCAATATCAAAAAAAATGATCTATCTAATAAGCTGGCTAAAGAAGCACTAAACCTTTCAACAATCCAGTGGAAGGACTTTAAATCTGACAAGATCATTACAGAAGTGAAATAGCAGGATATAACACTGGATAGTCCTATAAGACAATTCATAAAAAGAATAGATAATAAAATAACAACATACTGCTGGTTGCAACAAAATTGAACCAGGGACAAATGGAACCTTCAAATAGAAGATCAGCAGAACTATTCATGGGACATGGTATGGAAAGGCTAAAAAATGAATACACATAGGACACCTCCTTTAAAAGCTCACAGTAAAAAAGTTTTCTGGTAAAGTTAATTAATAATGAACTACTGACAATGGCAAAACTAGTGATCAGGAGACCAGACCTATAATATAAGAATGACTGTTTAGCATGCGTTGAACAGGAGAAAATGATAGAGCATCTTTTGGAATAAAAATAAAATGAAGGAAACCTGGTCAAGAGGAGTAGAGATAATATATCAAGAATTTAAGAAAGAGGAGCAGAAGAGAAAAGATCAAGCTCAAAAAGAATATAGTAATATCCTGACAGTAGATAGAAAAGAAATGAGAGAAATAGAAGCATGGGCAACAAAGTTATTGAAAGAGTATCTACTAATAATCAAGACTCAATCAGTTTTCTTTCAGGGTTGATCAAAAGGAATTTATTAAGAGAAGTTGGAGAACTTGAATGTGGAAGAAAAAAGATAGAAATAGTTGCTAGAAAATGGATACTCCATTGCTAAAAGAAGACTTTGAATTACTTCAAGAAAGAAGTATGGAACAAATGATGTGAACTAGTAATAGAATGGAAAAGAGCTCGAGGAATTTTTCAAAAAGAGAAATCAAGACGGCCTATAAAGTCTTTTTCAACAAGAAAAACAAGAAAGCCAAGAGAAGAAAGAAAGAAAACAGAAGAAGAATGTCCAGGAAAAAGTTTAATAAGAATAATAATAATGGAAGTTAAAAGTGAGATGAAATGGTTGGGTTTTAGGCTTGGTCAGAACTTTGGCCAGTAATCTGAAGCAGTGACTGCAGGCAATAATGTTTATAGTAAAAGGGTATTCACCCAAACTATAAATGGAATAACAAATCACTCCTAAAGTTGTACTTAGAGTTTAACAATAAACTAAGATGAGTGAGTTAGTTAGCATTTTTCTTTAGTGAAAATGTAAATAGTATAGCCTACATTATGTTTAATAAAGCACACATAATTAAACTGACAGTGGGTTATATTAAAAAAAAAAATTGCTATTTTAAACAATAAAACTAAATATTAAATAACAATATGAAAAAAAAAATAATTTCTTGATAATTTAAAGATATAAGACAAATATTAATATTTTAAATAAAAAATTTTGAGATAAATTTAATTAGTAAAAAATGTTTTCACAGCAAAAAATTTAATCGCCATTATATTTTGATTAAACTATATGTTACTAAAAATAAATTAATTAACCAGGAATTTTTTGAGGTATATCTTTTGGTTAAAATTTATACATTATGTCCTTACTTTTGATTATCAAATCATTTATGTCCATAAAATTGACTTTCAGTTATGAAATTGACTTTTGGTTATAAAAAATTGACTTTCAGTTATAAAATTGACTTTCAGTTATAAAAAATTGACTTTCAGTTACAAATTGACTTTCAGTTATAAAAATTTGACTTTCAGTTATAAAATTATGTCTTATAACCTAAAGTTTGAAGGGTATAATTCACTTTCAGTTATAAAACTTTTGATTATAGGATATAATATTATACTTTAGAGACTCATTATTAGTTATGATATTTATTCTATTTCTATTTTTATATATTTATTTATAATTATTTCTTTAATATTTATTAATATTCTTATTAAAAAATCATTACTAAAAATTTTTCAAAAAAAAACACTTTCCCATAGATCCTTTTTTCCAAAAAATTTCTTTTTTAGTGATTTTGAAAAAAAAGAAAGAAAGTGAATGGAAGAAATGAGTTATTATCAAGAACCCCAAAAACAATACATCTCGGGGTGACCCAACTACAATAAAAATCTTTTGACAAAGAGTCATATGAAAAATACATGTATAGAAACAAAAATAGATAATATGAAGAAAAACACAAAAAACAAAGGAAAAGCAGCTGCAAGGAAAGAAAACAAATCTGTAAAACAATTAATAACCTACAATAAAGTACAACAAAGCACTTTTCAAGATCCCAACAATACCAAGAGAGCAAAAACTGCTGCTGACAACACTTCTTGGAGTGAATAGGTTAAAAAAGAACTTTTAACTAATATATCCAAAACAACAACTCCGTTACTTCAAAGAAGCACAAAAAACAATCCCAGCAATCAACACACAGCTCCCAACTATCAAGAATATCTTGAAGAAGCAAACACAGAGATGAAAATCAAAGACGAACCAGTAGGAAGCTCATCTCAAAACACTATTTTGCAGGAAAAGGAATGACAAATCACATCAAAATATAGAATCAAAATCAAACAGTATGATAGATCTCACACTAAATCCCTACTTAATAGGAAAGTCAAATTTGGTAGAAAAGAGCCAAAACAGGAATTAAAGCAAGTGAAATCCCAGGAAGAACCATTAGCCAAAAGATCTCTTTCTTGACAAGAAGCTTAGACTCTTTGATAGGTCTAATGTCAGTTTTTAGGGAAGAAAAAGAAGAAAATAAGCATATAATCACCATTTTCAGCAACAAACAGGCTGCAGATGAGATATACAACCTTATTTTATCTGATATAAACAATATGCACCTGGAACACATAGAAATTATAATTTCTTTCCAAAAAAAAGAAAATAGTATTGTCATATAGGATATCCCCTTGGATATCAAGTTCATTGAAGTGAGACAAACTTTTGCCAAATATAGAGAGATTACCAACATCACAATGGAAATCCAACAGATGTAGCAGACCACTACAATCACCTATGAAAATCAAGAAAACGAAAAGGCAATCCTTAATAAATGGAGTGTACCACTAAGATCAGACTCAGTCAGGATTTTTGATGCACTATAGAATGTGAAGCAGATAAAAGAAAGAGGTGCAAAGGCACCAAACTTACTAACTTTTCATCCAATACTATAGCCTTCGACTTAAGACATATTTATAAACAAACCAAAGCCAATATATGTTACATTCCTAGATATCTCTTCTATAGGATGAAAAGATTTTCCGTGATCAGTTTTGACAATAATGAAATAAGAGACATAGCAACAGATGGGAACTTCTACCTGGGAGAAACTATAGTTGAATGGAAACCAATCGATATCAAATTGTGCAGTATCTGTAGCAATGCTAAACATCTGGTGGCAAGCTGCCCATCCAAAGAGAGATGAAAACAATGGAACTAATACCACTCAGAATAGGCCAAATGCTTTAGTAAACTATATACTAAATACAAACTAGTACACACTGAAGCAATTAGAGCTATCATTAGAAACAAACAGTCTGATAAAAGAATCTGACCAGGCTCATATGCAACAGCCACAAGATAAAGATAAAAGCAAAAGAAAGAGAATAAACAAATCAATATATTCATAGAAACAAATACCATGGAAAAAGTTTTTAATATCCTTAAGACAATTAGATAAGAGATTAGAAAAATTAAAGAAGAAATCACTAACCTAGATAAATGAATTGATAACCTAGAAAACTATAGTGAAAAATATATAGAAAAAATGGAGGAAAATCAGATTTTCCATTAGGATGCAAACAACCTAATAGAGAATATAGAAAAAACTCCTGAAAACCTGCAAGATATCCAACTGTAACAATAGCAAATTCACTTAACAATGAACCATTTGAAACAAAATATGGACAAAATGTTTAATGTCATTATCAACACTCTAAATATGAACACATCCTCTAACTCCTCACCTAACTATCAATGACAGAGGACCCTATAATTATAAACAATCATAATACCACTACTTCAATAACATGTAGAAAAGGAAAAAGAAAAAATAATAATACTGAAACAGAAAACACAAATCTACTTAACATAAACTCCCTATCTTATACCAATACTCCCCTTTACATCACAACAAATAACACATGAACAATAACTACTTATAATATTTAAGGTCTAGTTAACAAGTACAAAAGAGAAATATGTTTTAAATAGTGTGCCACAATAAAATGTGATATAATAGTCACAACAGAAACCAATGGAAACCATTACCAATCCAAATACTGGACATATCCATTATACTATATACTATAGTCCCACAATAATGAACAAATGATTGAACAAGGCTTGAATCTAATACTCACCAAAGAAATATTTAGCCATGTATACAACCACAATTAATGGCAAGGAAGACTTATTTATGCTTATTTAATTTTTTCAAAGAAATAGAAACTCAGAATAATAGGACTATACTTTCTTGCAGACCATAGAGACAAAAGATGACTAGAAACCTTAAACAAATTAAGACAATGGGTCTGAGAAACAATACAAAAGAATTGGCATCTCTTAGTGTTAGGAGATCTCAATGGCATCCCAAAACAAGTATAGGACAAAACTGGTACTGGAAACCATAACACATCAAATAGATCCTCTGGCCCTCAAATAGAGATACTCACTGACCATAAATTAGAATATACCTATAGATATTACAATCCTATAAAGAGAAAGTACACATGGAACTGCAATAACAGTAGTAGCCGAATTGATCAAATTTGAATAAACACCCCTCTTTCATGGTATAGCAGAAAAGCATATATCAGAGAAGTCCTAGACCCTCTAATTCCTAGTGATCACAGACTAGCAACTACGAAAATAAAAGTATAGTGACTCAACTCAAGGCAATATTTGATAACATTATTGATAATTGAAAAAGTTAATTGGTATCTTATATCCATCCTATTTCTTCAATTGAGTTAACCCATAGATCAAGTTCTATGAGATAAATCTTATCACAAGCCTAACTACAAATACAACTGGCAACTGGTCAATAGTGAACAATGGAAAAAGTTTAGCAGAGAAGTAGATGAAACACTCAATAAACAAGGCAATAAATTAGCAACAATTTATAAGCAGTGGAATACCATATGCAATCATATTCTCAAGGTTGTCAAACTATACATCCCTAAAAGAAAATTACATTGAAGAAAAAGAATACAAGAAGCTGAGTGGCAAACAAAAGACCTATTGACAGCACTGCAGTTTCTTCAAAATAAACTAAAAACAATACAAAAAGCCAACAAGCCCATGCTCAAAGTCAATCACTCTTTCCTGCAGATCCTTTTTTTTGCAAAAATTCCCTTTTAGGCAATTCTTGGAAAGAAGTCGCAAAAACAATGGAGAAGAGAATACAACATGGAGAGGAATAAAAGACCCCA